>QLNU02015232.1:0-23356 GCA_006491805.2 Dysdera silvatica | reverse complement strand
TTGCTTTTATTTTGACCTGTTGATCAAATATGTGGGTTCTAAAGAGGATAGGTTCAGAAACGTAGCCATGGGGAGGTTTTGTGGGTTGTAACCCCCCATTGCAATGAAATTTTGTATATTTAACATAGGAATATATGAGTTGTAGCTCTGTAACCCCTCCCATTAAGCCTATAACCTCCCCCTTATGAACTTTCTGCTTACGCCGCTGAATAGGTTTCCTACCTCGTCCTGGTTTAACGAATAATGGCTTATAATTATTATAATAATTTAATTTAATTATTATAATAACGGCTTATAATTATGCAGCCTGTATGATGAAATATTTTGCCACCTAAGGTAATCTATTTTGCCGCCCGTTAGCTGACATATTTTCTTACCCCAGGCTCACATTTTGCCGCCTAATTATACCAAACTAAACTAGAGGCATAAGTGACATTTTGATGCTTTGGTCAAATTCTTAATTTGACGCCTTTTATTTTGACGCCGGTTAGTTTAAATTCATGTTTTCGCAAGTGTTCGCGAATTTGGCAACGTTTGACTCTCCCTTGAGGCTGAACTCATGGCAGCTTTCCCTTTGCCAGTGTTTAGTTACTCCCCTGAAAATTGCATAAAAAATGAATATAAAAGATGAGTAAATAGGAAAATGTTAAATCCACATACAAATTACCAACGGAATTATATAATAATTCTTAAACACATAAATATTACTTAATATGTATAATAACAAACAGTTACCTCGACACTAGCTCCTGAAACGTCGTATTTATAAACCTCATGCCAGTGTCAAAATAGCTGTTTGTTTATTTTTTTTGTGGTTTTATGGCTCAAGGACTACAATGGTCATGCTGCGCCGGACAATAGCTGTTTGAAACAGCTGTTTGTTACGGAATATTCCGGTGAAACTCTGCATTGTTTCGTTAGTAATATATGTATATAATGTAATAAAATATCACATTTATTCCAATTTAACAAAGTAGTCTAATCATCACATATAAAACAAAACTAATAAATACACTTGATAAAATATATCACATTTTTATGACAAAAACATCAATACATCTCTTAAAAGTTCGAGTAAATTTTCACGATTAGGTGTATTCCTTTGTAAACCATAGGAGCTTAGAAATATTGTCATCTACATTTGCTTTCTACAAAGTCTTTAACAACCGTGTTAAAAGAAATTGATTCCAAAATATCTGATTTAATTAATGAAATTTATAACTCATTCAAGATCTTTTTTCTGACATAGTGGATCTCAAAGCAATTTTGTATTCTTTTCCAAAAAAAAAGAAAAAAAAAGAAAGGAAGCTATCTTTTATAAAAGGAATTGCCATAGTCTTAATAATTCTTAAAGCTATATCTGCATTTGGCGATTGGAGTAATACGTTCAGGCGATACGCAATGCATTGCATTTATCTCCATTTCTTTGTTTTCAAATTGATTAGAGACTGCTCTGCTTCGGAAGAACAAAAAGGCAGGTCTGTTCTTCGCCTGTTTTCATCTAGGCTAAATAGGTAGTTCTGAAAAACTTGATTAGTGACTGCTCTGCTTTGACAGAACAAAAAGTCAGTTTTGTTCTTCGCCTGTTTTCATCTAGGCTAAATAGGTGGTTCTACGAACAGAGAAATCGTGCGTATTCCAACAGATAGAAAACATTTCTGGTAAATTAATAATTCAAGTGGCCAAAAAGTTCAGGTGCAAAAAAGACTTCTTGGCGGCAAACTTTTTATCGAAAAATTTTCACCGTGGGCTTTAGCGTACTTACCCTATTAGCAGGGCCGTACTTAGATAGGGGCGAGCAGGGCCCATGCCCCGAGCCCTGCAAAATATAATTCCCAAATTTGAATTTTTTGTAATATTGAAAATTTCCCCAAAAATATTTTTACTTCAGATCTCGCATTTCGTGCCATCTAGTGCTCATATATTATTCCTTTTTTTTCTTCTTCTTACTTGTATATGTATGGGCCCTCGAAATATGTTTTGCCCCGTGCCCCGCATTTACTAAGGACGGCCCTGCCTATTAGTAAATAGGCCACTGCAATTACGTGTTCTCAATACTTTCGCTATTTGCTGCAAACTATCAAGAGCAATTGGTCCATTTCTCGACGTTTTCAATACTTGGTAGCGTTTTAATACAATCACTGCTGTGCTACTGTGCGAATAAAAGTAATTTACAACCAAAACACAGCCTTCTAAAAGCGTCATGGCCCTGCGGTGGCGCAGTGTGGTAACGCGTTCTCCTATTGCGCGGCTAATCCGGGTTCGACTCCCAGCAGTGCAAAAAGAACGCTTACTCAGAGATCTCATAAAGATCGCACTGCTCACTGTAGTCCGGGGTTTGGTTCCCTAGGCCTTAAGAGGTTCGGATTCCTCGGAAAACAGTAGGTCCCGGCGCAGCATGACCACTGTAGTCTTTGAGCCGTAAAACCAAAAAGCAAGAAAAGAAAAGCGTCATGATTGCTTTACAACAACATTTTAACGTTTCGATTAAAGAACGTAAATTTATGTTGGTGAGAATGATCTCGTTGGAATTCAAATTTACGTAGAAAATTCAGGTTTGATGTGGCAAGAGATTGCCGAGCTTTTTTTTCCCTGGGTGGAAGAAATGTATAAAGTTTTGTTGCTTTGTGTGTGTGTGTTCCATTGCTCAGTGCTATTTGTGAATAGCGAATAACATTGTGTAAGAAAATGGTCGTTACAAACTCTTCGTAAAGTGCCATTCTTCCATCTAGTGGTAACTTCATAAACTAATAATGCTTTGATCAGAAATTAAAATTCCATAGTTTCTTTTATAATATTCCCAACTTTGGAAGTTCAATATCTAATAATTTTATTTTCGAAGGAGTTTAAAATTATGGATGGATGATGCTTTTAAATGCCTAACAATATTTTTTCAATTCTTGTGTAAGAAGGGCCACTGTATCACTATCCAGTCTTTAGTAATATCAATGCTACTAAAATGTTGCAAAAATTTAGCCAACAAACATAATTTTTACATTTTCTTACAACTTTCAAGATATATGTTTTATTGTTCTGTTACAAAAGGATATAGTAAATACTTTTCACTAATAGTAATTATAATAATGTCACAATAAGTTAATGTAATAACTTAACTAAACTAACTAACTTAAGTAACTTAACTAACTTAACTTAAGTTAATATCAAACAAGTTATCAATATACATATTAGAAAATAATAGCCGAATAATTTTTATGCTTTGCTTCTCTTAGAAAGCTGTAAGTTGTATTTCTTTATTTGCCTAACCACAAGCACTAAGTATATTTGATACTGTGCTCTTTCTTTCTTGCTTTTTTTGTTAATTTGAATAAACAAATTTAAGGTTTTCCAGACTTAGAATTTCGACCCTCTCCTCATGCTTATCTCACTTGACAAAGAGGAAAAATTAGCTCCTCAAATGTGTTCTAAAACGTGCGCCAGTACTGAAATAGCAGTTGTTATGAAATCTCCTAATAATACTTTAATTTACCTTTCTTGAGGTTTCTTATGCCCTTCTTTTCCAGCGTCTTTTCCATTTCGATCTAATTTCACTTATTATTTTTTTTATGAAGTTACGCGAAAAAAATGTCAAAGTTTCTTTAAACAGCAATTTCATTATTACTCCTTACATATAAATTTTCCTTTGACGCAGTCATTCAATGCTTTTCAGTTCGTTCATAACCTTTTAATGTTTTTAAAGCAATTTATTTTATCCTTTATGCATTATGGTACTTATTATATATTATTATAATTATTATATATTGTTATATATTATTATAAGGGTGTAATGTAGTAGGCCTCCATCCACGTTGCGCATCAAGAATGACGCAAAATCTACAGGTTCTGCTATTTTCCAAGATTAAAATTATATATTCAAACGCCTGACAATTTTAATAAATAGATAAATATATTATAAAATTATATATTATTATGTATTATTAAAATCTTCCGTACTAGTTCATTATTTCTTTCAATTTTGTTTGTCCTACAATTCTCTTTTACATATATAGGTTTACATAGGTATAGCTTTGGGGTTAAATATAGCATAAACTGGATGGAGGGCAAAAAAACAAAATTATATAGGAAAAAGTATGATTTTGCCTCTTTTCTAAAAAAAAACACTGTGGGGTAAGTGTCCCCTTGTCAGAGACATAACCAGCGGGAGGCTTTGGGGGTTGTAACCCCATATCGTAATGAAATTTTGTATATTTAACGTAGGACTATATGAGTTGTAGGTCCGTAATCCCTCCCATTAAGCCTATAACCCGCTTATGAACTTTCTGCCTACGCCACTGCCCCTTACCCCCGCCAGATTACGCTTATGCTGATTTGGTAAATCTTGTAGATTCGATTACAAAATGCGATTTGATCCAGTGAACGTTACCCTTGCAAATCAAGATATGTATGACAAATAATTCTCATAATGTAAAATTACGTAAAAAATTTTTAAACTATAATTTTTGACTCAATACAGTTTAAAAGTAAATGTGAAGACGGAGAATACTATAATGTATTGGAAATAACTAAATAAAAATAAATACTCACGAGGGAAAGAACAAATAAGTGTTGCCAAATCTTAGTTACTAAATGTAAAATGAATATATAAATAAATATAATGTAAAATGTAAATGAAAATCTTTATGCTCAAACGGGTCTTACATCCGACATCTAAAATATTATCGACCACAAGTAACCACCAGTAACAGTTCTTGTGCATAACTGGGCCTTTCTCGAAACGTTTTCTCTCGAAACTTTTTCTCTTGAAAAGGCCGTAACGCAATCTTAAATAAGACAAATCGAAAAAAAAATATAAGAATATCAGTTAGAATAAAGTAGAAAGAAAAAAAAATAGAAATTTTAGGATTGACACTTTGGAGAAAGCTCTTTTTCTCGAATTAGTAATACGCGGTTCGACAAATTAAATTTGCTAATCCTTAGAAAGTGAGGCATAATTCAAACAATTTTCGATAGAGCTGAGTTAATTTTGTGTAAATTCGGCGAGATATAATCGTTTATTGAAATGGCAAAAAGAATTCCCTCGCCAAAGATTTAGAAGATGATTGATTGATTGTTTGGCTTTTTTATGGCGCAAGAGCATCTGGGCTATACTGCGCCAAATATAGAAGATGATGCAGAGTGCATTTAGGTGACATCAATCCGAGGTGTACCATCCCTATTTAAGCTTAGCTATGTATTTCTTTCTATTAATTTTACCCAGCAGTGTAGTTGATGATGTAAAAATAATAAGCTATCTACATAAGCCTGTGAAGCGGAATTCCCCTCAATAATTTAAAAATATAATTGCAATTTTATGTATATTGTAATGTATAAATGTATATACAATAAGTGCTTGGGCCCCCCTCTGCAACAATTTTGAGAATTCTACTTTGCTGGTAAAATTTATTGTTTTTCGATCAAATGAAATAAGCGAAAATTGTAAACACATTTCCAGCAATAGACAACCTTAAATTCGCATATAAAGATGATTACACTTCATAAACTAACCCTAGCCATAAACATGTTTGCTTCGATGAATATCAGTACATGCTATCCGAAGTGTTTAGAAAATGCCCAACGTCAATAGCGTTGTTTTGCATTTGTTTTCATTTTAATAAAGGAATGGCTTTGCTTCTCTCTCTCTCTCTCTCTCTCTCCCTCATTCTCTTCCTCTCTCTCCCTCTCTTTCTCTCTCTCTCTCTCTCTCGGCAATTTGACAGCGCTTGCACAAGTTCACATAATATAATCATCCACTTATTATATGTGGGCGTTAATTCAACAGTGGTTCAGTTCCACTTTATGCGAAAATGGAGTTAGCTAAAACGTTGTGATTACAAAGACATGTTCTTATTTCGAAAGTCACACAACCCCAAGTTCACTTTCACGACCATCAGAGTGTGCAAAAAAAAAAAGATCCTCTTGAATTTCCTTTCCTAATTTAATCTTAAAATCCGTATTTCTAAATGATTTAAAATAGAGTTGGACCACAATTTAAATCGCGCCCTCATATGTCTGCGATCCTTCTAGGGTGAATTAGCTTAAAGCTGGTTGAACCATAAATACCAAACTGTAGAACGAGCCTATAGCAAAAAATAAATAGTTTTAAATGGCGAGAATTTTACGGCTTATACATGGTGTAAGCATTTTTAGTAGTAAGACCCTTTAAAACCCGTGTAATGGTCTGTAAACTCAATGGACCTATTTCCTGTACAATTGTAGCACTTGTGACAGTGCTTAGCATTGTCCTGTTGTAAAAGCATGGGGTAACTTCTGTATTCCCACTTTCACTTCGCTTTCTACACAACACTTGAGCGAACTTTTCAAATCTCTACTCCCAAAAGAACTTTAAAGTTGAAAAATAGGTCTACAAAAGGACTCGGGATGGGAAAATTGGGGGGAAAACTTCCGTTCTGTTTTGAAGTGGTTAGTTTTTTTTTTATCCCTAGTTGATGCACAGTCTATTGAGGGTCGTCCTACCATATAGGCAGTGAAGTTGGAGGGTCATTTCAGCGGAGGAAATTGGGGGTCACATTCGGCTACCTAAAGTTGGGATGAGGCGATGAGTTGGTTTACGAAGGGCGCGTGCCTGGTCACGTGGCCAGAGGCTAGAAGTGTAGTATTCCGTGCTCCTAAAACGAGGAATACATTTTGAAAATCAGAATGCCGTGAAAGCATGTCTGGTACGAATGCATACGGTTTATTTAATACGGTAATGCTTCACAAAGCTCGGCCGGCTGACTTCCCAATCGATGTCTTATTAACCACATCGTGGGAACTTCGCGGATGCATTTGAAGATGCGATTTATTCTCATACATTAAGCACTCTTTTGGCTTTGACTTTTCCTCCGACTATCCCCCCCACCACTCCCGAATATGCGTATGCAACAAAGGGCTTTAATGTTGAAGTTTTAAAGCTTTTAGTTGTTATACTATAATTTTTGCCACCCACGTTCATATAGCTCAAACTAGAGCTTTTTTATATTTGGAGAAAAAGAGGAGCCGTCCTCATCCTGGACTCGAACCAGGGTCAACGCATTGAGCCCTTGGTGTCTTGACCTACTAGACGAATGAGGACAAGAACAAACGCAGTTTTCTCCGTATATGAGGATGTAAGATATTATTACCCTTCACAGGGATAACACAATTGCCAAATATGGTCAACACAGAAAAGCCTCCGGGGCGAGATTTTTGTGAGTTTTCGTGGGGGAATTTATTATACAATAATTTTTGCCACCCACGTATTAATTACAGCTCAAACTAGAGCTTATGTAATTTTGGAGAAAAGGAGGTTGAGTTGTTCAAACTTTATGTTCGACTAGCTCGTAAAATCATGTATGAAGTTTAGATTACTGGTTTAAACAAGTTAAATTAGACTAGCTATCAAAGATCACCGTATCAAGCTTTGTAGCCTCATCTGTCTATACTAATTCAATACGTAATTTCGGCTTAAATGGTTGGTACAATTACAATTACATAAGCATTACATGAGATGTAATGCTTAACTCAGAAGACTTTCCTTGGGAACTTCGATTAATTTCATCACATGAATTACAGGTGCACATCATATTAGAAGTATTGATAAATTTTTTTTATTATTTTGCTTAAAGGAAGTGTCTGACGTTTCCTAATTTTTAAATTTATATATTAATTGAACATATAGCAACAATTGTTTAAATCATTTTCAAAATTTTTCCATCGTTTTCGATAATTCTCATCAGTTTCAGTAATTAGAAAAAAGTTATGTTCAACGAAAAGTATTCCGTTGAACGGTTTCCAATAAACACGAATATTAATTCAATATTCGTAATACGCCCGTAACCATCAGAATCAATAACTCGAAGGTCATTATAAAAAATATAACTTTTTAATTGCAAAGAAGATCAGCGGCGTGGAATCCTTTACGTGTAAACGAACTGCAGAAAAAATTGATTGTATAAAATAACTCGGAAAAAAAATGATAAGCTCATAAAACGTTATCTTATTTTCAGTTGGGCGTTTCAGAATTATATAATGGGTTGTTCCTAACATACGAAGACTAATAGATAATATAGATAATCTAGATAATATAGATAATTTAGATAATAGACAATATAGATAATCTAGATAATAGATAATATAGATAATTTAGATAATAGATAATATAGATAACCTAAATAATCTAGATAATCTAGATAATAGATAATCTAGATAATAGATAATCTAGATAATGGATAATATAGATAATATAGATAACCTAAATAATATAGATAATCTAGATAATAGGTAATCTAGATAATGGATAATATAGATAATAGATAATATAGATAATAGATAATATAGATAGATAATAGATGATATAGATATAATAGATAATATAGACTAGATAACGAGACTATGGGCTTCACGTGGCCTCTAAATCCCGATTTATTTGCAGGCAAAAAACGAATCACAGCTAAAGAAATTCCAATTTTATCTTTAATATTTTAGAATTAAAACAGGGCCGAAATTAGTCACCAAATGAAAATACAAGAAAGTTATAATGTAATAAATGTAAGACTGGCAACAAATAGTTAGGATTCAGTATCGATACCATTCAATAAAGGTTTCCAATCGACTGATATCGATTATTGATTTTAATCGTTCGCTACCATAATTAATATCAATCAGATAGTGAGAAAACTAACGAACTGGGAATGACAATATTTTGTGTCTCAATTTCATACTTAGAAAGCGTAAAATACTATATATAAATTTTCAATAAAATTTTAATATAAGGCTTTGGAAAAGATAATTATCATTAGTTATTAGCCATTATATCAACTGTCATTAACGATTAATTGTATAATTAATCGATTGTCATTAACGATTAATCGTGTAATTAATCGATTGTCATTAACGATTAATCGTGTAATTAATCGATTGTCATTAACGATTAATCGCATAATTGATCGATTGTCATTAGCGATTAATCGTATAAATAATCGAGTGTCATTAACGATTAATCGTATAAGTAATCGAGTGTCATTAACGATTAATCGTGTATAATCACATTTAGAGTCAAATACTTTTGTCGGCGACTGAAATTACTTTGTGGGGGGGGATCTGGTTTGGTCCTGCGGTCTTATAACGGTGATAACGAGTTTGCCTTGCGTGCCATTAACCCGGGTTTCACTCCTAACGGTGCTAAAAAACACAACGCTTACTGATTAACTGCTCCTCGTAATCCGAGTGTTATTTTCTGAGGCCTTAAGCGAGTGGTATTTCTCAGAAAACTGCAGGAAACCGTACAGCATGACCCTTGCAGTCCTTGGAAAATTAAGAGGTTAACAAATTTTGTTCTACTGATAACTTTCATCACGGTCAACACCAAATAGAAATTCCTTTATCATTACTATGAATGTATAATATAATAAATATGTAAGTATCATGAATAAACATATAAATATATACTCGTAAACGCAATTAATAAGTATGCAAATATAATAAATAAATAAATATGCAACTATTATTTAACTCATCCATGGGCATAATGGTTAGAACGCAATCATCCGCCTCCACAAATTTTGATTCAATATCCGGGGGAAAATACATTGGATTTTTAAGAAGATGGCACAGCCAATCTCAAGAATGGGTCTTCAAAGTGTAGAATTAAAACAAGCAAGTGAAAGAAAACCGCTTAAGAGTCAATATTTAAATTTAGTGAGTTTCAATTAATATTGATTCGCAACTCTCTAATCCACAACTCTCTAATCCGCAACTATCTAATTCTCAAGTAACTCTGTAGGTTTTCAACAATAGCCATTGTTATTGCATTTACAGAGGACCTTTACCTTACCCTTTTTATTGCGTACAGGTGGACAGAACAACCAAAAGAAATAGCGGGGTCAATATCTATCGAAACCCGCTAAAAAATAATGTTATTATACTTCGTTTGGTAAGAGCAGCGCAATTATCATCAGGGTAAGAGTTAGGGTCAAATTTTTAATGATTTAATATTTCAATATATTGAAGATTTAATAATTTTAAGGACTCATGAATAAATCATCGTTGATCAAAACCTTACACACAATAGAAGGGTTGTTGAATATTCCCTCCGTTGCCAGAAAATTGATCAATATCGTGGGCTGTTTTGATTAAAAAAATTGTTGTTTTTATCAAAACCTTTCCTTTGTTATCACTAAGAGATTCTGCTCATGAAACTGTCAGTGATAGTAGTTTAAGAGAGAGAGAGAAAATAAGACGTACAGTCAAATCTCGTTCGCGCGAACACAGGGGGATTCGTGTTATTCGAAAAGGATAGGGTCATATATTACTAATTTATATGATTCATCTCTGGTTACTATATAGCAAAAATAAAAGTGAATAGAAAAGGATAGAAAGCTTTATTACCTGAACTCAAGGACTTCTGCACCTTGTGATTGTTGGCGCAGTATAGCCCAGATGCTCTTGCGCCATAAAAAATCCAAACAAACAACCTTGCTATTCACTTTCACATTTAAACCTTTAAGGAGTCAAGCATAACTCTGTTCTGCATAAAACAGATGCCAGACTGAACCGCTCTTCGACTGTCTCATGGTATGAATTTGTTTGTTTATTTGGATTTGTTATGGCGAAAGAGCATCTGGGCTATACTGCGCTAAGGACTGTCCCATGGTATGAATTGAGGGGCGATGGCCGATGGCAATGAAACAATGAAATCGTTCTACTCTGGTCAAAGTGAACTAGTTACCCCATCCATCTATGGCTTTTAAAACAAAAGATAAAATTATTTTAGCCCTCTTTGGAACTCTCTATATTTTGGAGTAAGAAGAGGACTAAAATAATTGCATGGAGCGACTTAGAAAAACGCTTTTGTTCGTTTGTTTATTTGGATTTTTTATGGCGCAAGAGCATCTGGGTCATACTGCGCCAACGCTTTTGTTTGTGTTAAACAAGGGAAATTTTCCAAAGGCTATTAACAGTTCGTATATTAAACGGTATTTCGTATTAACTGCATTCATGTTAAAAAAAACTAAAGCATAGAAAGATCTTCCTGTATAATTTGACGAGTAGTTAAACTGTTTATTATAGTATTAAACTGTTTGTTGTTTAATTTGACGAGGTTTCAGAAAGCAGTTCGTGCTAAAAGTGGTTCTCGTTAACCAGGTTTCTCTCTCTCTCTCCCTCCCTCTCTCTTTTTCTCTCTGCTGTATTACATATCTACTGGCGTATTCTTATCTATATTCTGTAATCAGATTTGTTTTAGCAAAATCCATGTATAAGCGTACGCAGAAAGTTTATAAGGAGGGGATTATGGGCTCAGTGTGAGGGGGGGTTAGCGAGCTAAAACTCATATATTCCTATGTTAAATATATACAAAATTTAATTGCAATGGGGCCATAATTCCTATCAACACCCCTCATTACGCTAATGAATCCATATATAACGTTTATGTTTCTGTCGTGTTTCATTCCTTCCTCTTTATATAAGATATGATAAGAAGTATCGATTTCCTTATTATATTTTATTATTAATAATCAATCTGCTCTCATATCTTTCTCATAGTACTTGCTTTAATTTTTTTGATGTCTTTTCAAATTTATATTTAACGTTATTCCTCAAGCAAGATATAGGCAATAAGAAGAAGTTCCGCGTACTGAATCAGTATAAATATTAGTGTTAATATTACATAATAATATTACATTACTATGTAATGTACAATTTATATAACAATTTGCTTCGCCGTAAATATTTCTGTTGATAAAATCCCACATATAACCATTTTTCTAAAATTAACGGAACTGTTTGTTAATATATAACTGTTTAAATAAATGCAAATCACTATACCTCAAAGTATAAATAACATTTAGAACAACATTGAAATGGTTAAAAAAAATTTATAAAACATAAGCATGCTTTCAACCATTCAAAGTGATTGTCATCTTCATAAGCTTTTATAACATGTGATGATGACCATTACTTTGAATGGTTGAAAGCATGTTTGTGTTTTATTAAAAAATGTTTAACCATTGCAACGTTGTTCTAAATCTGATATAACTGTTTGTTATCATGTTACTGTTAATTATAACTGTTTATTATTAAATTGCTGTGTCAATTATGTTTTTTTTTTCTACAATAAGTTCGCCGCATGCATTTATTAAACCCGTGTTCGGAAACGTACAGAAGATGTCACTTAAGATCTGTCTATAACTTATAATAATTAAATTATTATAAAAGTGTAAGAAACTTAAGAGGTAAAATGCATGGGAACGTAACATGGATACTTACAAAAAATCGGTATTACCAACATTTTGGGTCAGAAAAGCGTGAGAGACACTACGGGGGTTCTCTTGGCGCAAACAAGTACCTCTGACCTCATGTCAACAAGTGTTGAAACATCAATATACTTACTCCATACTCGCTTGTTGTTGTGAAATTCACTGAAAAGAAGGGAAATAGCTCTTTACCCACAGGTGTTGCCAGAGAGGGTATTTATAAAAAAAAAAAAATAGTAAATAGTGCATTGTATATTCTAATCTTTGGTAATAACACTTCCGTAACTGAAAGCAATTTACCTTTTTTATTTATTTATTGATTGATTAATTTTTTAATCTATCTATCTATCTATCTATCTATCTATCTATCTATCTATCTATCTATCTATCTATCTATCTATCTATCTATCTATCTATCTATCTATCTATCTATTTATCTATCTATCTATCTATCTATCTATCTATCTATCTATCTATCTATCTATCTATCTATCTATCTATCTATCTGTCTGTCTGTCTATCTATCTATCTATCTATCTATCTATCTATCTATCTATCTATCTATCTATCTATCTATATATCAATCTATCTATCTATCTATCTATCTATCTATCTATCTATCTATCTATCTATCTATCTATCTATCTTATCTATCTATCTTATCTATCTATCTATCTATCTATCTATCTATCTATCTATCTATCTATCTATCTATCTATATATCTATTTATCTATCTATCTATCTATCTATCTATCTATCTATCTATCTATCTATCTATCTATCTATCTTATCTATCTATCTATTTATCTATCTATCTATCTATCTATCTATCTATCTATCTATCTATCTATCTATCTATCTATCTATCTATCTATCTATCTATCTATCTATCTATCTATCTATCTATCTATCTATCTATCTATCTATCTATCTATCTATCTATCTATCTATCTATCTATCTATCTATCTATCTATCTATCTGTCTATCTATCTATCTATCTATCTATCTATCTATCTATCTATCTATCCATCCATCTGCCTGTCTCTTCATCCATCTATTACGTTTATTGTGTATTATTATTATGTTTAACTACCACAACTGGTACTAAAATTCCATTATTTTAATATAAAAATTCATGTAATGCTGGTACAAACTTAAAGCCTCTAAGAAATTAAGCAAGAAATGAATTTTACAGAATTTTCCATATATAATGTCTTCTGCCAATTAGCTGTCTTGCCTTCCCACTTCGAATTCCGCTAAGGGAAAAATTTAACGTAAGCTAAATGTACGTTGCTCGCATAATATTCAGCAGCATGGAATTTAGGGAATTTTAGTTAAAATCCCGCGATTAAGGTATCGCAGGAGGAAAAATTTTGAGTTTGCCTTCACCAGTGTGAACAATAGAATAAAGGGGAAAAAAATAGAGTTCAAAGAATGAAAAGAAAACACTTTGTGACAGCTTCCACACGAGCCCCTTTTCAGTAACTTTCTCCCCCGTCCCCCATCCGTATAAAAAGGACGGAAGAAAGGGAAAGGTGAAAAATAAATAGGGAGGGGGGAGAAGCTAAAAAACAGGACAGGCCAAAGTGTCAAAAGTTGAGGGGCAAAGGTATTACAAAAATTCCCCCTCCTGATACTCTAATGGGCTGATAGAACTAACATTGCTTTCCCCTCCCGTCCCCCGACGGCTAATTTAAAACGAACACGCTAGCAGAGGGAAATTTTACAAAGTAGGGATATAATAAGCTACTTTAATAAGCCGAGCCCCCATTTTGTGGTATAACACTCAATTGAATAACACACAATAAGCTGGAGGCAGTTGGGCTTATTTGGGGAGAAGGGAGGTCGGGACCGGTTTATAGAATTACCCCTCAATTGTACCTCAAAGAAAATCCCTACGGGGTTCAATAGAAATTTGAAGTGGTTTTATGATTCAAATTTATCGATTGAGACGATTTTTTCTATCGATGGAAGAAAAAAAATCTTTAAAGGCTGCGAACTAAGAAAAAAAAAAAGCGTAAATTTATTCTTCCCTCTTCTCGGAACAGACGCCAATGTCTCCTGGAGAATTAATTCTCGTAATATTTTAATGAACGCTAACTCTAATTACAATGGCGATTATGTTATGAAATGATGCCTATTAACTTAATAAATATTCTACTAAAGCCATGCACACTCAAGATTGTTACAAGTTATACTTAATAAGTGCGACATCCACGTTTTTGCTGAACCTAGAGCTTTTAGTTATAGGTGAAAAAGAGACATCGTCCCCTAGAGTCGAATCTAGATCATAGAGTGCCTTGACCACTAGGCCATCGAAAGCAGGAACGACGAGTTTCTTTTCTCTGTATGCACGATTGCACGATATTATTACCCTTCTCAGGGTTAACACAATTGCCAAATAATGGCCAACACACAAAACCATGGCCTAGCGGTTAAGCCACTCCGAGCTCACCGGAGAAACCCTAGTTCGACTCTAGGTCGGGAACGATGCCTCTTTTTCTCCTATAACTAAAGGATCTAGTTTGAGCTACAGCAGAGATATCAGAGTTAAATATTAAGTATAATAAATTCCCCACGAAAAATCATCAAAAATAGCCTCTGTGGCTTTGTGTATTCACCATTATTTGGCAATTGTTTGCGCTGAGAAGAGTATAATAATATCTTACATTATTACAAGTTAACGAAATTAATGATTATATATCTTTTTTTTTTCTTTATTCAATCGATTAATTCAGCGGGATCTATAACCCGGGGCAGCTAACATCCAAGTAGCATGTGCAGAATATTAGGCAACGCACTTAAAAATAGTTTAATATTAATTTAAAAACATTACGATGATGATGATGGAGGAGGAGTTATTGTTGTTGTTGTTTACCTTGACCTTTAAGTGCTTCTCCTTATGTATCTAAGTTTGTAGACAAAAGACTAAGCACCTGACCATCAGAGTAGAATTTTCAAAATTATTGGTGGTGGGGGGAGGCTCAGGCATCACGTGCCTACATAACTCTACGCCTATGCACCTAACATAAAAGAATAGTAGATATAGCACTTGACATAAATATTTAATATAGCACTTGACATAAATATTTAATATAGCACTTGAGATAAAAATTTAATATAGCACTTGAGATAAAAATTTAATATAGCACTTGACATAAATAATTAATAGATACATCACTTGACATGAAAGAAGTACAGATATGACATATGACGTGAAAGAATAACAGATATGACATATGACGTGAAAGAATAACAGATATGACATATGACGTGAAAGAATAATAGACATGGAACTTGACATGAGAGAAAAACAGATATAAGACTTGAAATAAATTCTTGAGCAACTTTAAACAGCCCCTAAATTTGGTATTCCAAATCTGAGAGTTCCTTAAAGATTGATTGTGTTTTACTAACTTCCTTAACACTCTGATTGAGTTTAATTGATTGTGATTGAGTTTATTAAATTCTGTAACACTTTAAACAACTCTGAGATTTGGTATTCCAAATCTGGAATTTGTGTAAAAATTGATTTAATTTCATGGTAAAAAGACACCAATGGGGATGATGTTCCAATCAAATTCAATCTTTTGAAATTATATTTTATTATTTCTGATTTATTATTTTAACCATTTTTTTAACCACTTCAACGTTGTTCTAAATCTGATTTATACTTTTGGTATAGTGGTTTGTATTTATTTAAACAGTTACATATTAACAAACAGTTTCTTTGTTTTTGAAAAATTGGTTATATATGGGTTTTTATCAATAGAAATATTTACGGTGAAGCAAATTATTATATGAATTGTATATTATATCGTTAATACTAATATTTGTACTGATTCAGTAAGCGGAACTCGTTTTTATGGGCTATATCTTGCTTGAGAAATAACGTTAAATATAAATTTGAAAAGACAGCAAATAAAAAATACAAGTAAAGCTTGAAGTACGATGAGAAAAGATATAAGAAGCCTCGAATCAATTATTAATAAAATATAATAAGGAAATCAATACTTCTTATCATATCTTATATAAAGAGGAAGGAATGAAACACCACGGAAACATAAACGTTATATGGATTCACTGACGTACGCAGGGGGGGGGGGTGTTGTAACTCCCACTGCAATGAAATTTTGTATATTTAACATAGGAATATATGATATATAATAGCACATAATACATAGTTAATCACAGGTAGCATACGCTGCAAAAATATGTAATATTAAAATTACTTAATTTCACCAATAAATTTGTATGTCATTATGCACTCAAAATTTTCTTTCTTTATGGGACACCCTATATAAATTGATGGGAAGTATATAAAAATAAGGATGTTTAAATAAATAAATAGCGCTAACTAAAGTTAAAACATTAACTCCTTTAGTTTACTAATCAAATTACTTATTTGTCAGGTGACATGGTTTTAACAATTTTGAAGAGTTTAGGTATCATTTTAAACTGATTGAACAATGCCTTAAAGGATATTACGAAAGCACATAGGCGCAGTCTGTGGATACATGTGCATGTGCGAAAAGTCCCATAACTGACTTAAGATACTATTTGATGTCACATTTATATGCCTTGAAATGCTTCACATTTCTGAGTTTCGTCAAATAGACTATCTTTTAAGCAGATTTTTATAATTATTTTGGTTTCGTTTATTACAAGGGGAACCCCCAAATTTGAATGAATAGGCGAAGGAGTATATTTTTGATTCCTAAATTTAATTAAATACAGACGTACTAAAACTTCTACTTCCCTTTAAGTTTCTTCGCATGAGGTTCCAAAATTGTCTTGCGCGGCCCCCTCCCAAGAGAAAGAGTGACAGGTGTTCAAGGACGGGAGTGGGAGGAGACGAAATATTTTTCGAACATGAAGTTATTATTTTTAACTCCAGCTAAATGATGGCTTATGTATTGAAAAACTGAAATATTATTTTGTGTTGAATTAGTCATGATGTTTTAATTTGAACGATACATTCTCCGTTTTCTTATAAATAAAATACTAAAATATGGATATGCACGCAATAGAACATGCCTAAAGTGACCAACTTTGGGACTGGGCTGCAATAGTCACCATAGACAGGTGGCATGGGCGCCCCGAGGGTGTTCAAGTCAAAGGAGTGCACTTGCACCCTTTTGGCTTATAAAAAAAAGGCGAAAAAAGGACTGAACCCACAAGAAACTATATTCCAACAACATTATTATTCGTCATTTATACCTTAAATTTTTCAATATTTTAATGTGCTTTATATTTCTTAACTTTAGCGAAGGAACCCTTTATATTTTCCAGTGTGGAGCAAATTATGTTTATGTATTTCTCCGGACTATCTACATTATGTTGGTTACCAAGCATTTATCTGTGTATTAACATTGAATCAACACATTATTTATGTAAATACTTTATTAATCTATGTGCATATGCTGATATGACATGAAGGTTCGAGTACAAATTGCTACGAATTGATTTGTATGGTCAACACACTCATATATATGATGCTGATTGGGTAATGCAGAGAACAAATAAAGATTATTATTATTATTTATGAATTTAATCGAAAAACTCTACATTTCTGAATTTCTACAAATATATCTTACACATTTCAACAGCAATATTTTTAATTATGAGGGCGAATCAGAAAGTCTTTGCCCCTATTTTTTATTAGCCAAAATAAGGTACATACAGGTAATTACAAATATACGTACTATTCTACGTACATTACAATTATTTTTCCACATAATCCCGACACCAGTTCAGACATTTGTTCTATCGCAGCACTAAATTTGAGATGCCACTGTGGAACCACCATCGGACTGCTGTCTTGGCTTCATCGTTGCACGTAAATCACTGTCTTGCCAGGAACTTCTTCAGCGGACCGAAAACGCGGAAATCACGAGGGGCTAGGTCCGAACTGTATGCAATCAGAAGAGCCGACAAGCTCCGGTCATTTCACTGGGAGAGTCTGGACCACCCACCATATAGTCCGGACCTCGCCCCTAGTGATTTCCACGTTTTCGGTCCGCTGAAGAAGTTCCTGACAGGACAGCGATTCACGTGCAACGTTGAAGCCAAGACAGCAGGACGAATTCTACCACACAGGCATCTCAAATTTAGTGATGCGATGGGACAAATGTCTGAACCAGTGTGGGGATTATGTGGAAAAATAGTGTAAGATACATAAAATAGTATGTATATTTGTAATTACCTGTATGTACCTTATTTTGGCTAATAAAAAATAGGGGCAAAAACTTTCTGATCGCCCTCGTAATTGAATCTTCTCTAATAAGGGGGCCTATAAACTAACTATGACGATTACAAAATAAAGCAAACATGTTCTGAATGTGGCTATTTGTAATGTTCCTTTTCTTTATTTAGATGAATGTGATGTTGGACGGAAGTTAACCTCCCCGCCCCCCTTATATATTTTGGGCCCAACTAGCCACAGGTTTAACGATGAAAATGGACGAAGTACAACGTCTCCGGATAACAGACTTGACGCCTATGAAAGAATCGTTGGCTCGGCTGATAATGATTTCCCATTGGACAATTCAAAAACTAATTCCCAATACAGTCACGATACCAATAGTAACAAATCGAAAAAACCCAGGCGTCGAAGGACTGCTTTCACCCAAGCGCAACTAGCGTTCCTGGAGCGGAAATTTCGATGTCAAAAATACCTTAGTGTTGCTGACAGGGGCAGCGTAGCCGAAGCACTCAACCTAACAGAAACCCAGGTGAAAACTTGGTACCAAAACCGAAGGTATATATAATTTAATTTAGTAAAACAATTTAACCTTATAAAATTATAATATAACTATTAGTAGAGGGAAACCACCGGTTCACCATCACTGGTTCGGGTGGTCCAAGGGTGGTTAAACCGTTAGTTTCCTCCTACTACTATTGATATTTCCTAGGAGGAGAAGGAGGAGTATTTCACTCATAGGTATCGAAAAGGAAGAAACAGGCCGTGCATAAAATGTAACCTTTACTTCCTTTTCAACCTTTTTGAGCCATATATGTGCGGGAGTGGTGAAATAATAATATCCCATAGCATGGGCGCCCATACAAGTACTTCTAGGGGGAGCTGAGAAAAATTAACGAGTACTTCGGGGGGGCGGGGGTGAGAAAAATGATTACCTCCTTCTCAAAGCTGTCGAGAATTTTAGTCAATGTACAAGATACCTAAACGCTACAATAATAATTGATACTGCTCGACAATTAGTAATGAGCTAAAAAGTACCTTATTTTAAAATGTGACTGTAAAACTTTTGAAAATAAATGCATAGCAAGTTCGGGCAAATCAATTTTTGAAACGGCTAGGAGGGCTGGAGCCCCCTCTGACCCCCCCCATAGGATCCCATGTCCACCGGCGTACGCAGACGGGGTGTTGATGCGGGTTGTAACCCCCCCCCATTGCTATGAAATTTCATATATGGGTTATTCCACAGAATTTTGACAAAAAAAATTTTTTCTTTGGTCGCTCCACCATGTTTGATTTCTTTCATACTTTGTATGCTGAAACATATATGCAAAGAAAATCAAAAACCAATTGAAATTTTTTTTTTTTATTTTGGCAACAGGCATCGGAAAAACAAGATTTCGTGCGGTTTTGCGAAAAACAAATACTTACAAAATCGCATGTATTTTATTTTACCAATACAGATAAATCAAACATTCAAAAAGATTTAAAATCTACGTAGTTTGTTTACTTACATCACGTAAGTTTTACAGCTTTGGGTTATTTTTTAAAAAATTCTGAGTAAAGTGATAATGACTGAAATATCGCTGAAATCGTCATTTTTTGAAAACAATTTCCTCATGAAGGGGACAGATATCAACGTTGCGTATTTTTTATATGTTAGTTCTCTGTCTCAGGATATTACTCCAAAAAACTGGAGTTGTTATTTCCACGGCATTTTAACATACAAGAGTTTGAAAGTTTGAAAATTTTCAAAACCGGGCCTTTTCGGCGACTCACAGCTCAAAAAGGGAAGCAGTTATCTGTTTGAAATTTGACAAGAAAGCACTTCTTTGCATGCTGTTTATAACCTGGAAATTTCATTCTGTTATTCGAACTAGTCTATAAGAAACAGCCACCTCCAAACTGGAGAATCGGAAGATTGCCTTGAAAAGGATAGGGGGTGGGGGAGAGGATTTGAGGGGAAAAGTCGAACTTGTTTCGATATTTTGTATGTGTTGCCAAATTAATATTTCACTAAGTGTTAAATATTCTAAATATCAGTATATATTTAAGTAATTAAAATTCCATTGTACTACTGTACATATAAATATTTATATTTCAAATTTCAGACTTAGATTGAATTTAGCTTTCAGTTTCAGCTTCAAATTATTTTATTCTTTAGTATTTATCAAATTAACTGCCATCACAAAGAATCATTTTTACCTGTTGCCTTTTGTACTTTAAAATACAAGACAATGAAACTGTAGAAGCGATTAGAAAGAGTATCTGCGTTATCAGTGATTACCTTAATCACACAGTGGAAGAAGCTTACACAGTCCAAAGGGAAGTAATTGAGCTTTTGAAAACTACTGTTCCATATGCGGGAAAGGTTATATATTTCTTTGACAAGGCATCAGGGCACTACAAAAATCGAAGAAATTTTATAAACTTCCGTCATCACCAAGATTTTGGGCTGAATGCTGAATGGCATTTTTTTGTAACCTCACATGGTAAGTGACCTTGTGATGTCATTGGAGGGGGGGCCACTAAAAGACTTGTATCAAAAGCGGGCCTTCAAAGAATTACTCAGGATCATATCGCGACACCAAAGGTTATGTTTGAGTTTGTAAACAAAACATATCTGCAATCAAATATGTCTTTGTGCCACAATCAAAGGTTGAAGAGCAAGCAGAATTTCTTGCAGACAAATTTAATTCCTATATTAGGACTTTGAACACTCAAGCTTACCACAGCCACATTCCTTTAAATATATGTACTAAAGCAGCCTGCGAAACTTCTCTTTCAGAACATTTCATCGATTGCAAAATCGCTAAAGAAAATATCCAAAACATCGTTTCCTTTGGGTGTGTGAAGAACAACTGTTATGTTGCTTGCATATATCAAGGAAATTGGTGGCTTGGAATTACAAAAAACATTTCCATTTCTGAACAAGATTTTAAAATACGTTTCTTTCATCCTTCAGGACCAAGTACCAGTTTCAAAATTTGTAAAAATGACTACGTATGTGTAGAACGGAAAAATATTTTAAGAATCTTGTGTCCTTTGGATTTATTGACACCCACAGGACGAGTGCATAACACAAAGCCAGAAATGAGCAATGCAATTTCTGAACTTTTTTTTTCCAAAAAGACGCTAAAATAAGGAGAAGGAAGCATGAAAAAACTAATCCATAAGAGATAAAAAATGATACTTTCAAAACCTTGTAAGATAAACTTTATTTTTATTTACTTATTTTTTTTTTTTATTTATTTACTTATTTTTATTTTATTTACTTACTTATTTTTATTTATTTATTTATTGTAGTTTTACGGCTCAAGGACTACAATGGTCATGCTACGCCATGACCTACTGCTTTCCGAGGAATCCGAACCACTGAACTTACAATTTTCCGAGGAATCCTAACCTCTTAACGCCTGGGGAACCAAACCCCGGACTACAGTGAGCAAATGCTCCCCCAAAATCCCCCCCCCGATCCTTTTCAAGGCAATCTTCCGATTCTCCAGTTTGAAGGTGGCTGTATCCCATAGACTAATTGGAATAACAGAATGAAATTTTCAGGTTCTAAACAGCATGTAGAGTGGTGCTTCTTTGCCAAATTTCAAATAGATAACTGCCCCCACCTTTTGAGTTGTGAGGCGCCGAAAATGACCGCCCGTTTTGAAAATTTTCGAACTTTCAAACTATTCGTTATATTATAATTGTATTATCGTTATTTATTAATGTTTATATATCGTTATGTGTTTATATAGTTGTATGTTTATATATCGTTATGTAATGTTTATATGTTTATGTAATGTTTGTAATAATCAGTGCATCTTTGTAAATACGTTATTATTAATAATTATATATAATTTCATTCTTCAATGTTAAAAGGGGATGGAAATAACAACTCCAGTTTTTTGGGGTAACACCCTGAGACAGAGAACTAACATATAAAAAAAACGCAACATTGATATCTGTTTCCCTTCATGAGGAAATTTTCTTCAAATAATAACGATTTCAGCGATATTTCAGTCATTATCACATTACTCAGAATTTTTTTTAAAAATAACCTGAAGCTATAGAACTTATGTGATGTAAGTAAACAAACTATGTAGGTTTTAAATCTTTTTGCATGTTTGATTTATCTTCATCGGTTAATAAAATACATGAGATTTTGTTAAGTATTTGATTTTCGCAAAATCGCACGAAATCTTGTTTTTCCGGTGTCTGTTGCCAAAAAAAAAAAAAAAAATTGCCATTGGTTTTGACTTTCATGCATATATGTTTCAAATACAAAGTATGAAAAAATCAAAAATGAACAAGCAACCCTCATTTGCAGAAATTCTGGAATAACCTGTACAGTAGTGGACAAAATTGTGGAAACCCTTTGAAAAAAGATTATTTTAGAGGTTTGATGGCTAATAACACCACTTTTTTTTGTACCAATACTATAAAATTATATATCATTGGAAAGGTAATTTAATCAAGATTGTAATGCAATAACATTTATGAATCGTATTTTAATAGAACAGCATTCATAAAGAAGAAAGGTGATATACATAGAAAAAATGAGATATACAAAAATGTTCACCATACCAGTTAATACTTAGTTGGGTAACCTTTAGCCTTAATTACGGCCTTACAACGCTTTCCCATGGAGTGAACCAAGTTCTTTAGTTCTGCAGCTGTTATAATATGAAACCAAGATTGAATTATTGCTTCTGTTAATTGTGTTTTATTGCTGGGTTGCTTCCGACTAACAAGCTTCTTTAGCCGGCTCCATAGATTTTCGATGGGGTTAAGGTCTGGGCTATTTCCAGGCCATTCCAGCAGTTGAATATGATGATCTTGAAACCATTTTTTGCACACACGAGCAACATGACATGGAGCTGAATCCTGTTGAAATATAAATGCTTCATTATCTTGGAAAAGATCACATGCAG
>QLNU02015231.1:18216-63002 GCA_006491805.2 Dysdera silvatica | reverse complement strand
GATACACTTACTGAAGATTTATTTCCTCATGCTATTGCAGTTTTTCATTTAAAGGCTAGGAAAGATTGCTTAGCAAAATATTTATACAGATTAAAAATCCTTCCAACCACAAGTTGTTTATTGTATGAGGATAATGGATGCATTTCATCTCAGATCTCTCTGCAGTGATATGGGGCATTTATGAAAGGAGTCGGTAGGCTAGAGAATAGTTCCACAAGCTACAGACCGATTGAACTCATTTAAAGATAGCAAATCTTCGTTTCAGTTAATTTTCATATGAGGCAATCCCCGCGAACGTAAACTCGGACCGTTCTAAATATATCATCCATCTAGAACGGGGCGGATTGGGCCACCGGTCCACTGTCCCCCGGGCCAGTGCGCCCTCATGGATGATAGGACTCGCAGCTTCCTATGAACAAAGAGTCGGCTCCTTGGAAAATCCAAGGTGTACCCCCTTTAAGAGGACCCAGTCCGCCCTTGCATCTTGAGTGCGCATTATATCCAGTGTCTGATTTAGGTTTCATAGGGCCCTAAACAAGTTTTTCCCAGGTCTCTTGTTGTATAAATTAAGCCTGCGCAATTACACGAGCATCCGCATATAGCGAGGATCTTGGGACCAACGAAAATTCTTGTTAAACCTGAGCGCTCTCTAAATCCGTTATATAATTTAAATTTTAAACTTTGAAAATAAAATCCGTACAGGTAACATATTTGCATACAACTTACATACAAAAAACTAAAACATTCGCGAAAATTCTCGCCGCGGTAAAATTACTGCCCTGAGAGGATCTGATTGGCAACGATTTTGCAGTAACTTTGAGTCTACACCGCGTCGGGCCCCTCAAAAAAAGCGGATCCAAGACATGTGTCTTGTTTGTCTGTGCGATAAGCCGGCTCTGATTTCATTAGGTGGCTACGTGGACAACACTCTTCGGTATCATATGGTCTATTCGAAATACTGAAGAAAAAAATACTTCGTAAGTGATAATTGGGTTTTAATATTTTAAACTGGGGCAAAATACCTTAATTCTTTCCCCAGATACGTCCTGATAATTGTAAACATTTACTAGCAACTTAGACCTTATTTTGAATGCATATTACATATACTGTTCGTTCACGAAAAGAAGTCCGATGGAACAGTTAGAAATAACGGGAGGTGACGTCACATACATCACCTTCTTCAAACAAACCTATCCCATTACAGCAGAGGAGAGCTCCAATTTCAGAACTCGATTTTGGCGCCGACAAACGTTCACCAAACGCCAGTTCTGAAATTATAGTTCTCCTCTGCAGTAATAAACTAGCCTGTTTGTGACGTCACCTCCTGTTATTTCTAACTGTTCCATCTGATTTCTTTTCGTGAATCAACATTAATGCCACTGATATACTATATTATGATAATAATAACAAAATTGAAATTCAGGACGTTGTTCAGACGTTACACAATCTGCGTGCGCAATTGTTAATATATTTTATCAATTTATTCCCGTATATTCTACAGTTTTATTCCTATATATTCTACAGTTTTATTCCTATATATTCTACAGTTTTATTCCTTTATATATTCTTCAGTTATGTCCCTATTCTGTTTTATTCCTGTATATTCTACAGTTGTATTTCTGTATATATTCTTCAGTTTTATTCTTATTCTGTAGGTTATTCCTATACAGTTTTATTCTTATTCTGTAGGTTATTCCTATACAGTTTTATTCTTATATATTTTGAAAGGTTATTCCCATACAGTTTTATTCTTACATATTCTGAGGGTTTATTCCTGTACAGTTTTATTCCTGCATATCCAACAGCTCTATTTTTATGCATTTCACGGTTTAAGTTCTATTATAATTCAGTACATAATTATATGCTCTTCATCTATATATTTTATTAAAGTATTATAACGACTATGATATATCGTATATATACAATGAAATATGTCTATAACGATGCTCGAGGGATCCGAAAGGGATATCGTTGTATGCAATTTATTGTTTTACATGAAGTCAAACACAGTGGCATAGAAAAAGGGGGCGCAACCCCCATAAATTTTGAACTGCTACGCCACTGGTTGAATATGATACACGCTATATCTGTCGGGATCAGGAGAAATGTCGCTATAGACAGATTTAACATTATTATTTTGCATATTGTTCTTATTGCTTATAGAATTTTACATTTAGTTTCAGTTTCACGGTACTAACATGAAGAGTTTACACAAAGAAATGAATCCAGCGCTCTTACCCAAAGAATATGGCGGTAGCTTGGACTATGACAATAGCTTCTGGATCCAAACCGTCGATAACTCGAAAGCTCGATATCATGAATTGATGTCGTATTATTTGAAATCAAGGAAAGCCAGTTCTGACGATTCTTAACCTTCCTATCAAGTATCAGCATGAAAACACTCGTCAATTCATGCATGTGAGTACAGAAAAGAATTTTTTGTATTCAATGTAATACAATGTGTGCGCCTCACACATTCAGAACGTATTCTCCAGTTTCGGTATTGCGGAACAAGTTATTTCGTAGCATCTCACCCATGTAACTCACGTTTCATGGCATCGCTACATTTCCGGATGAATTTTCCCGGCCGACATTTTTTAAATTGCAAAGGTCTTAAATAAGAAAATGTCGACAATGTTTATGTGTAACGCTTTCAACGTCTACTCAGCTGTTTCCTGGTATGAAGAATTAGTGAAGCTTTGTTCTGCTTCTGACTAATATATCATTTCCACGTTTCATTATTTACAACTCCCGTTAAGAGAAATAATGTTGGATTTTGGAAATCATGTCAGCATGGTTTTGAATGCTGTGTCATTGCATAATTGTTCTCTATTCGACGATATGTGCGGATATTCAAATACTTTGTAATGCTGAACAATTGTGCATTATAAATAGATGTATATTGTTGCCTAGTGCAAACTGTTATTAGGTATATGTAAATTATACCAAATATCCATCAGCGGCGGTTCGTGGCGAAAATTTAGTGAATCAGGAGTTAATAAACTTCACCAAAATGCATTAACCTACTTACCTACTCAGTTAGTGAAACCGGTTTCTTGGCGAGTGTAGACCGCAATGCAACTTATTTTGGTGAATTAGCCTAGTTTTGCCTTACTAAAATAGCGCCACGAGCTGCCACTGATACCCACACATTCAAAATAATTATATTGATGAAATATCGTAGATATTTGTTCGTGCTTGTTAGATTGCTTCGTGATTTTTCGTGCTCCATCATCAAATATGTGTGAATCCTGGCTTTTAACTACTACACTAATAAGTTGACTGCCTTGCTTTATGAAAATTGTCTTTGCTTTTGTAGGGTTGTGCAACACCTTAGGGCCGTTATTAACCAGAATAGCTATAATTATGGTCGATGGCTGTAAAGTAGAACATTATAAATAAAGTTTGTTCAATATACCTCATATACATTGATTTGATTTCAGTTTAATCAATTCTTGTCGAAAGAGAGTCAATGTAACCTTCCTGAAAGAGCTGATAACAGTAAATCAAAGGCATTTCGTAAACTTCACCGCCGCACGCAATGAATCCAAGGGTGAAGTAGATTGTTATCTTAAACTCTCGTATCTAAAACTGCACAAAGGCAGTGATCGAATGAGTACACAAGGGTTTGCAAGCACTCAGAGTCGGTGGAAGATACGGGCCATAGCCAAGGGCGCCACTTCACGAGGGTTGCCGTAATCAATACGTCAGGTGTTTTCGTTTTGTTCTTTTTCGTTCCATATTTTTTCAGTATTTCTTTTATTATTCAATAAAAATTGATTAAATACTAAGGCAATTAGGTCCACCCCACTTAAAGGCGCCTGATCAGGTGAAGCGCTATTTCAGAATGTTAAATAATAGTATATTTTTATACAATATAATTGCCCAAAGCGTTTATCGCCTCACATTTTCCCCTGGAATTCAAGAAACAGAGGGCTGATCCCTCTAAAACCCTTCTTAATTTTTAACTGCATCTGTTAAAAGCTCGAAAAATTGTTTACATCCCGAAATAATGTTGGTGAAAAGACAGTCTTGCAACGGTCAACCATGCTCACCACTGAAAAAATTATCACACATCGTTAAAGGTAACAGAAAATTGAAACTTTTCACATCACAAGGCCAAAGGTCAATTGTCGGTAATACCCTCTCTTTGTTAATATAATAATAATAGTAATAATAACTTTTATTTTATTTTCCATAAAATTATGCACGTGCTCAGAAATATAGTCCCAAAAACAATTAATTGAGGCTAAGTACATTAAAAGTGAGGTGAAAATCATGATTAATGTGAACTGTAATGAGAGAAAGTGCGAATACTGACATGGGCGTCGACATAATTTTTTGTAGGAGGTGGGCAAAAATTCAGCAAAAATAAAAAAATCATGTCATGATTAATTAATTTATTAATTAATTCAATTATTTATAGATAATTATTTAATTATACGATTAAATAATTATTTACATTATACGATTAAATAATTATTTACAATACGATTAAATAATTATTTACATTCATAGTTAAATAATTATTTACATTAACGATTATTATTTCATTAATTTATTATTCATTAATTAAATAAATTATTTAATTAGATAATTATTTACATTCATTAATTAAATATTATTTACATTCGATAATTATTACATTCATTAATTAAATAATTATTTACATTCATTAATTAAATAATTATTTAAAATTATTTAATTAAATAATTATTTAACTAAATCAGTTATGAGAGACTATTTAGTTCAAAATTATTTAAATAATTTATAACCTTAAATTTTAATTGACACTGTATACATCTTGTTTATCAAGTTTTTTAAACTAACCTTTAGACTGGGTGTATAAAGCTTGATGTCACGATCCAGTTATTTCAGGTACATATTTTTGCACACACAAAACCAACTTTTTTTTTAAATCAGATATGGGAGAGAGGTATCTATAGGCAAAGATGCTGATACTCTAGATCAGCAGTCGTCAACCTTTCGGTCCTCACGGTCCACTAAATTCATATGTTTAAATCCCGCAGACCACATTCCGTGAATTTACTGCAATATAAAGGTGGAAATTGCATTCAGAATATGAGAATCACTTAGAATATTATTTTTGTTTTATAAATAAGCTTATAAATTTTGTTTTATTAATAAACATTAAAAATGCAAATAATGTCCAGATTTTTCTGCGGACCATCAAATTTTTCTCGCGGACCACCAGTTGGCGACCGCTGCTCTAGATCATCGTGGACTAGGTTAAGAACAACTGATCTAGATAATGCAGTAAAACTTATCTAAATCAACCACAACTTTTTCTTCTAGAAAACTAACCGTTTTGTGGGGTGGCCAGTGCCATATTTTCCAATAGGTTATACTAGGCTATAGACTAGAGCGGCAAAATTTTGTGTATGAAGTCTGATATAACAAAATCAATACCATACGATGATATAATCAGACGTTTTGCCGAGAAGAAAGCTAGACGTCATGCTTTCCATTTAAATTCCAGTGCTTGATAGGCCCTTTTATTTTTTTGCTAAAATTAAAATTTATTTCAATAAAATTGAATTTGATTTATTATATGACAAAAAAAATAATACTTCAATAAGTTAATATTGTTTAAGGTTTGTGTTTCAATTTATGAGTTTGTTTTTCAACATATTTTTTTTTAATACAAAAGTTTTTGGCGTATATTGAATGTAACATTTTTATGTTCCAATTACAGATTGGGGGTGGCGCACGGGTAGGAAGAGGGCGGCAAAAATAGCCTAGGGGGCAAAGTGATAAATCCGCATATGGGGTTCTAATGTTGAACTTTTCAAAATTCCAAAACTAAATTTGAATTTTCATAATATCCCCAATACATTAAAAACATGTATATCAACGTAAAAACATACATAAAACCGTACATACACGTAAGGATATATAAATAAGCTTATGGAATTGATAAATTTTGAAAATAGAAATGTTGCGTTAATTTATTTTACCGAACAATTTATAAAAAATTCAGAATTGATAAGGTGCGATATATATATATACGCATGAATATTTATATAGACAAATGTCTAGAGGGTGAGAACTCTAATTTGACGCATTTACATACTTTGTCTCTAAAAATTTTCAACGTAAACTTTTCACGGTTAATAAAGGTGAAACATGTATGAAAACATAATTTGTTTAGAAACTGATACATTTAAAAACACGTAAATTTTCACCTTTATAATGTCAATCAAGATGCCTGCTCTTATTTCTATTCATTATAAATTTCACGGGTAAACAAACTTTGCTATTTAAACACAAAAATTTATATAGCTACTTAAATTTATAATAGAATACAGAAATTTTTAAATTTCTGTATTAATATAAAATGTTACAGTGCGTAAATACTTAACAAATGTTTATGCTTAAACAAATTTATAACACTTTCGAATTTAAAACATTGAATAAATTTGATTTCGCAAATTCCCCCAAAATATAGTATTGCATTGCTCAGAATTTTTTAACTATAAAATGTATAAAGGTTTCTTAATTGAACCAGATAAGATGTTATTTAATAAATTCGATCAACATAAATTCGCAAAAATTTTCACAATTAATAAAATGAATTTCATAATAATTTTGCCTCAAAGTAGATATACTCACCCCTATTACCTAGATTTGGGTCTCGAAACTGTTATTCTTATAGATATCTATCAGTCTGGACTTCTCAGAAATTCACAACATTAGGCCACGTTGGCCTCACTGACCCCGGAGAGTACTTCGTGAAACCGGCGTCCTGTCCTTACCAGGATCGCCAGTACTTCGGTTACTATTACAATTTCCCTATTCAGGGAAGAAGAAAAAACACATAAACTGAAATGCAATACCGGAAAGAAAGTTCACATATATGGTGCAAAATGTTTGCTTGATGTTTTCATACATGGTCCCTGGTGGGATCGGAATGGACCTTTTGACCTCCAGTAATCTGAAGAATTTGAAGTGCTTGGTTGTTGCATCTATAAATTTCGTTTCATACTGCTTTTCTTGAAAAGTCGGCTTATACTTGTCCAAGTGCAGGGCGTGATTACAATGAATGGCTATTACTGAGAAAGGTTAAAATAGAGCCATAGCCGCATCTGGGTTTCTGTAAATTCCAAAGTGAGGGGAACAAAAAGGGTGAAGACAAAAAACGGAAGCTTTATTTTTTAAATTGAAAAAATTGTAGAAAATATGACTAAAGTATATAATGTAGAAAACAAATGTAATAAATAGTATTTATTATATTATACTAATAACTTCCGAACAGTGCCGGTTTAAGAGTTTTGTGGGCCCTACGCTGAAAAAATAGAATGGACTCCTAAAGAATATGACCCTCGTGATATTCAATTAATAAATCACTTTTTAAGTTCACTATCTTCAATATTCAGGTTTAGCAGTAATAAAAATTTCTCAGACATTTGTAAATAAACAAGATTAGAATAACGCTTAAATTTTAATAACTAACCCACATTGTTCCGACTTATGACTGTCAAGTCGCGTCGTTATATCCGATACGAATTTCCCTAGTTAGAATCTACGTAGATTACAAAATCGCTGTCGTTATATCAGGTTTCGTCGTTATAACCGATATATTTAGTATGGAGTAGAATAGCAAACCAAACTTCTTGTAAAAATTCCATCGTTATATGCGGTTGGTCGTTATAAACGATTTAGTTTAAACGATATTTAGTAGATTTTCGCCGCAAAATTCGATTAATTCATTAGAAAAAAAATCAAACGTTTTACATTGTTATAAGATAATATACAACGTTATCAGTTGCCGTAATCTTGTGTAACGTCACTACAGTATCATATGGATTGTTATCTGTTATTATAACGTTGCATAATTTTATTAAAGGAAACGCTGCCTTTTATATATGTCCCGTTCATTCTCCTTTTATGTTTCTAGAAATGGGAGGGGGAAGGTCTTATTCAAAAATATTTGCATTATTTTTAGCCAGTGCATTTCCATTTAAAATTGAAAAATAAAATCGCAAAGAGGTTAGAGGAAAAAATTATATATATATACATAATTAAAAAATTAAAAACTTTCAAGAAGAGGTTGAATATTTAGGATTTTTGCTCTTGAAAAAAAAATGAAAATTGGAATTTTTTTTAAAACTCTAGGGGGTCAAGTGCCCACCCTTGCCCTATGATGCCGACATTCACGAATACTGATTATTACAGTAGTTGCTGAAAAATAATAGCGTTTCTAATACGTACAGATTGTCTCCAAGATATGAAATTGTTCTGAAACTACGCAGCTGCTAAATGAACAGTCATAATAACGTTATCTTGGTTTAACTCGATTGCGTTTTTTTTGTATTTCGTTTCACGATATGTTCGATAATAAAGGCCAGAATCGCAGCAGTGTAACATGGCAGCACGATCCATAAAGCACCAACTACATCCGATGTATGAATCTGCCTCACTGCTGGAGGTGACGGAGACCGCGGTGCACGCATACGCAAGTGAAACATGTGATCTTCCAGAATCTTATCGTAAATTCCAGCTTGCCAGATTCTATGCACCATCGTGTTGAACCTGTCTACGCAACAGAACTTCTTTCTGAAAGCCACGGAAAGTTGAATGAGTCGCAGATGATCTGTGGACACAAAAACCTCACCCTCTTTACCAGCCGTGTACTTTCCAATGTTCTGAAACATTCTTCTATTGATGATGGCACGTCCATCGAGAATCAGACGAATAGGGTCATCATTTAGTTTAATCATGGCATCGGGATCCTCGTTGATAAATTTAGTCAAACCGCCAAGAAATTGCTCACCTTCTGGCAGCCAGTCTCTCAAGTCTTGAAAAGTTGTGACCTTCGCACGACCCACATAGCTGGCGTTGGCCAGTTGAGCCATTGTCTCAATTTGTTCCTCCATTATTGGAGCCATTAAGAAGGACAGGAAAATCCCAGCATAACTCAAGGCGATTATTTTTGTTGACATCAGTACCAACGAAAGAATAAATCTCTTAGCCGTGTTTTGAGGAAGGTTAGCAAAATCTCTGCATCCAGTGAATATCTCCATCGACAGCAGAACTTCGTACAAGTAACGGCACTTCTTTCCTTTTGTTCTGCTTCCAAAATTTCCCAAAATAGGGAAAAAGAACGAACATGCTATTATTGATAGAACAAAACCCATCCAAACCCATTTATTAAAGGGATAAAAGTAAACAAAATCCTTGGATTTTTCTTTAGCTACACTGATGGCAAATGTGAGGCGATCCAGATGGTAGGGAAAAGACAGATCGACGATCTTGGGTCTATTGTCCGTATGAAACAACGTGTCGATTGAAATATCCGCTTCGTTCCTTTGAAGCATCCCCATAATTCCAGTCCAGCTGCCATCAGGGTTTTCATCACCCCATTCTTGTTCTACTGGGGTCACAATCTCATAGCTAAATTTCAAAGCCTTCGCAAAGACATTCAACAGCTGGTACTCGAATCCTTCAACTGGCTCGTAGGTACCATTTGCAGTCTTGCGTATGACAAATGCATTGGGAAAGGTGACTACAGATGCTCGTAGCTTCCACATCTCTCTTCTTGTCCACGTTTACTTAAGAAAATATTTCTCTTTCTGGACAATTTTCTAAACAGACTTATACCAAACCTACTCAGATCTCTAATGTTCGACGGTTGTGTAAAGCAATGGGAAAAACATTGCTAGGTGAGTGTTCCCGAAGTAAAACACTAACTCAACCACCTTCACTTAATATAATGAACGTCATTCTTAAAAGCTCTGTTTTTACATAAATACGTATCCCATTGTTTATTAAGTTGTTAGCCAAAATGATTTAAATAATGTTTTGCATCAGTTTGTTGACAAACCCATTACGACTAATGAAAGTAAGTGAAATCTAGAAACCAATATGTCAACACATGAAACGGTTTGTTACAAAACCACATGGATCAAACATCATTTACCATGTGTCAGTGTTTTTCGAACGAAAGAGGGTAAACGAAAGGACGCGGTAAAATTGAAGGTGATATCCGAAAAATAATTAAACGACAAAGATTTAAGAGCATTTACTAAATGAAATGTGTGTTGCATGGTAATGAATCGATTTCAGTGATTGATTCGTCTCTCTGTCGGCCCTCAAATCAAGTTTAAGAATGGGTCACGCAAGTCTGGAAACAAAGCCATTAGTAACATAGCAAACATACTTTCTAAATTGAATAACATATTACCCGTATTTATCTACCGACAACCGATATTTCAGACATAACTTTTCTTATTTAACAAGTAGATAATGTTGACTGATATTTCGACAATGGTTTTTAAACATATTTGAACGAAGTTAGAAATCTGATAGCTAGAAAGGCTAAAAAATCAGGCATGATATTGAAACAAAAAAAAGTAATTTTCTTTCGAATTCAACGTCACCGAAGAAACTAAAATTAGGAATTTAAGTATAAATAGACTTAAATCTTGGAACTGAAGACCGCGAAATAAATTTTAGTTTTGCATAACACTTTTGGAAAACGCAGCAAAACTTCGATAACTCGAAATTAAAAGAAAATAATAGGTTTGTCGAGGCTCAAGAAAGGTTGCAGGGAAGATCGAAAAGGATGTGAATCGGGGATAGGGCTCGTAGGTGGACGCTTATTACCAGGATGGGGGAAAGTTATAGGGTGCTTAATATTTGTAAATAACATAAAATTCTAAAATTATTCATTTTGCAAAAATAACTATTTTTCACGTAACTTAGCTTCAGCTTAGCCCCCCCACTAGCCTTATCTTGGCTACGGCTCACTTGGACTTTCCGAGAACTTCGATTTGTTAAGGTTTGAGTTACCTAATTTGTATCACTGTGATTGAAATTCATTATTTTTAGTTCAATAAGGTTTGTGTGGTTGAAATTCATTAGTTTTAGTTCAATTATATTTAAAATCAGTAAATATTTTATTTTGGAAATTTGATGAGAAACTATAATTGAAATAAATTTTGTAGAAGAGCCAAATCCAACGCCTGATGAAGATTTCATTTTGGAAATTTTTTAAGGAGCAATATAAAGTATCCTAACGATTTTCAGTATAAAACAAATGTATAAATATACACTTATCGTAGTTTAAATATTATTATTATTATGTATTTCTTTTATAAATTGCAAATAACAAAACAGTAAAAACTGTATAATAATAATAATAATAGAGGCGAATAATACTTCTTTACAAAACATATACAGAAAGCAAATTTGCACATATATATATATCGCTATTATAAACGTCGAAGATACGTCGGTTGCGATAGCTTCGGTAAAAACCATTATAAACAAAATGGCTATGGCAGTGCCTCCCAAGGCGTGTTCCACAAAACTCTGCAGCATCAAATTAGCTGTACAGGGTGTTCTGAAAGTCTCGGGCCACTTATCGATGCACAAGACATTAATGTCACGAAATGTTGAAAATAACCACTGTGGGCATTCAAGCATGCGTGGACACACATCACCACGTTGTGTAACACCCTATGCAGCTCCTGTGATGTAATTCCGTAGATGTACTGCATGATGGCATCCCGTAGCTTCTGTAGGGATTGGGGTTAGCCTTCATAAATAACCGATAAATGGACTGAGAGTTTCCGAACACCCTGTAGCATTTATTAAGTTAATTAACCTAGAAGAAAATAAAAAAAATAAGAAAAATTGTATTTCCATATATAAATATCATTATATTTGTAAAACCACTATGACTTGTCCTTGGAAAAAGCAAAGGTTTAGATACAGTTCGTTCACGAAAAGTAGTCCGATGGTACCGTTAGAAATAACGGGAACTAACGTCACAAACGGCCTAGCCGATTACAGCAGAGGGGAGGACGTCATTTGCTTAATTCTAACGGTACCATCGGACTACTTTTCGTAAACGAACTATATCTATGGACTACTTTTCACCCGCATTCGTTATTATTGATAATAATGAATTTTCCCAATAGTAATGTTCTAATTTTATTTTTAAATAATCATCTATTATTGATATTCTGAAATTTATCTGGCATTTTGTTCCATAGATATAAGCGTAGAGTTGTATGGGCCCGTGGAGCACGAGCCCCCAATAAATTCTAACAGAGGTTTGAACAACCCCAATATTTCACTAATATTTAAAAAAAAGGCATCCAATTTCAGTTTACAAAAATGCTTTTGATGGATATTCATACAATATTTTTTTTTATCCTCATCATGCATAAGAGTTCTTCCTTCCAACCCGAAAACTGACATAATTGCTTCCCGACTTCCGTTGATGGCCAGCTGCAACGCTCTTTCTGCATTTTATGAGTGTTCAAACGACTTCGCATAAGCCCCCCCACCTCCTGAGGGAATCCTAAGGGTGTGTCCACACGTGAAACAGAAAACCTTACCGCAACGGCGTCGAGCACCATCATCGCGGATCGTCACCGCGTATCATAATAATAGTACATACATTATTAAACTATATATATATATATTATCATCATGAATTCATTTTTTAAGAAGAAACTACAAAGAAAATGGACATGGAAACACCCCAATGGAGGAACCAGCGAAATTGACTATATACTGGCAAACAAGAAATCAGCAAAAATAATAATATATGCAGAGGATGTTTACACATATTTATAAAGATTTTGATGGAATAAATAAAATACATACAATAAAAAAATTATTTTTTACCGTATTCTATCTGATAGCCCTGTTTTTGAATTATCATATTACATCTAGATTTCTACGGTAGTAGGGCATTTTTTAAAATCACAAGCGGAATTTTGTTCCCTTTCGCCTCCACAGCTTTTCACAGTCTATCCAAGGTAGTGTATCGGAGTTTTGAAAGAGTTTATTTTAAAACTCCAAATGTACAGTAATCCATCGTTGTTACATCTGGAGACTTGGTGGGAATATGACTAACTAGTATTGACTTGATTCCAGTTTCTTGTCTCATTTTTTTCTAGAAATGCGGTTGTACTTTTGGAGGTGTGGCTGCTCGCTTTGTCCTGATGGAGTTCCACATTTTGAAAATCAGTAGGATACAGTTTTGGAATATCTCCTTTAAAAATAGGAGTCAGAACATTATTTTGATAATATGTAGAGTTAGTTTTTGCATTTTTTTTCAACTTTTCTTATTTTTAATTTTCTGTTATAAAAGATGCAAGCGATAATCTTAAACCCTTTACTGAAAGTTTCTTTGCTCTATGTCAGTGGTCGTCAACCGGCGGCACGCGAGAAAATTTTGGTGGTCCACAGAAAAATCTGGATATTATTTGCATTTTTAATGTTTTATCAGTAATAAAACAAAAATAATATTTTAAGAAATTCTCATATTCTGAATGACAATTTTTGCCTTTATATTGCACTAAATTCACGAAATGTGGTCTGTAGGATTTAAAATTATGAATTTAGTGGTTCGTGGGGAAGGAAAGGTTGAAAACCGTTGCTCTATTTGAATTAAACTTTTATGTCAGTCGGACCGCTTTTTCGATAATAAACCGATCTTTTTTATTACAACCATTTAAATAAATCTATGCTTCATAAATTGTAAAAAAAAAATTTCGTTTTAAAGGAACTCAATAACATTCTTGAAATATACCAAGAGGATTCAATAATATTCTCGAAATATTCTAAGGGAACTCAATAAGATTCTCGAAATATACTAAAAAAACTCAGTAAAATTCTTGAAATATACTAAGAAGGATCAATAAGATCCTCGAAATATGCTAAAAAGACATATATATTCTCACAATATGAAAAAAAAAGGTTTAAAAAGAAGACTAATCGTGAAATACTTGTATACAAATAAAAAAGTAATCGCTAAAGAGATGAAAGAAACTAGAAAAATAATCGTTAAAAGTGCTAAGATAGGATTGGCTTACGTAAACTCAAATTATAAAGTATTTTTAAGAAATAGTAAAGTGAGAAATGTGATTGGATGGCTCTACTCTAGTTTGCTGAAAGACGCTTTTATATCGCTCATACAAAATCAGAAGCTGTTTTCGTGCAGATTGTTATAGAATAATAGGATAAGGAAACTGTGAATCAGGTATACTTTAATATAATTTCTCCACGTGCATATGAAAATGCGGCGTTAAGGATAAAAGAAATTAACTGCGTTTGACCTTATCTCTATAATAGCACTTTTCTAAAAATGACCGTTTGTAAGCTAAAAAAGATGTATTGCCCAATTATCAAGCAAGACATGGATCATTACGTGGGCAATTGAATTCAAGCATTTCCTTGCAGACAAGGTGACTGCATCCATTAAAGGTTCCGGATGGTTATATGAACGTGAACTTTGTGAGGCTATTCACAAATTTCTTCCTGTCACGGGTTTTCCTTTAGGTTAAGGCTGAGGAACTTTTAAAGTACGTTTTAATTCTAACCTACTTATATTGTACAATCACTTTAATAAACGTTTTCAATACGACTACCACAGTTAAAATTATTTAATTAGGTGGATGACGATCGTTTCGGCAGTGAATGACTGCCTTTGTCGAATCCAATTACAAAAGTGAAGATAAACTATCAACTTCACCGCATTTGGCGTATAAACACTTGTTTATACGCCAAATTTAAATAAACATGTGTTTATATTCCCTACTTTCTATGATAGAAGGGCCAAATCACTTAATGGTGATTGCCTAATGGAATTTCTTTTAAAATTTATAATTAACTAAATATTCTTCCAATGAAAGCTACGGTGACAGGCAGCTGAAGAATGCAGCAAGAAAGAGAATATATATATACACTGAAGTGCCAGAAAAATTGGCACACCTACCTAATATCGTGCAGCCCCCCTCCGTGCGCATGCCAAAGTGCCGCAACACGACGTGGCATGGACTCGACTAATGTCTAAAGGTATCCTGGAGACAATTCACACCAGGAATCCTGCAGGGCAGTCCACAAATCCATAGGAGTGCAAGGAGGTAGAGATCTCTTCTGAACAGCACGTTGCAAGGCATCCCAGATATGCTCGATAATGTTCATGTCTGGCGATTTAGGTTGCCAATGGAAGTGTCTAAAGTCAGAAGAGTGTTCCTGGAGCCACTCGGTAGCAACTCTCGATGTGTGGGGTGTCGCATTATCATGCTGAAATTGTCCAAGTCCGTCGGAATGCACAATGGACATGAATGGGTGTAGGTGATTGGACATAATGCTTACGTACCTGTCACCTGTCAGAGTTGTCTCTAGACATATCAGGGGTCCCATATCACGCCAACTGCACACGCCCCATATCATCACAGAAGCTCCACCAGCTTGAACAGTCTCCTGTTGACATGTAGGGTCTATGGATTCATGAGGTTGTCTCCATACCCGTACACGTCCATCCGCCTGATGCAATTGGAAACGAGACTCGTCAGACCAGGCAACGTGTTTCCAGTCATCAACAGTCCAATGGCGGTGTTGGCGGGTTCAGAGGAAGCGTATACAGCGAAGTGATTCTACATCCACTAATATTCAAAATTTTATTCCAAATTTGTCGGGTTTGTTAGCCATATATTGCGTGAATTTACATCTAGCTTTCGTAGGGAACAATTGCTCATCTACAGTCAAGTGTTCAGAGGGTTTACAGCAACTTATGCAATCATTAATAAATCTGTCCCAAATTTCAGAAAAGAGGGCAATTTTGTTTGTTTCCAAACGCTGAGATCGTGTTGATTTCAAATAAAACCTCAAATACGTCATCATTTCTCTGAATCTGTTACGCGACATCATCAGCGAAAAGAAAGGAGGTCCCCAAGTATCTTTCGATAAAAAATCGTAATCAATGGAATTGCATCCATATGCTCCTCTTGTATACAAGATCGCTAAAAAAGCATCAATTTCGTCGACAGAATCACACCAGTTGAGTTGTTGATTACGAAATGCCTCTGCTTCAGTACACTTCTTTAGGTAGCCAAGCATGGTTTCATCGACAAAAAGCTGCCAAGTACTGGTAACATTCTCACCGATATGGCTTTTTGCATGTGGCATGGGACCCTTCGTCTCTTTCAATATATTTCTTGTTCCAAGCCTCCATGCCTTATTTGCTCCAACAGGTACCACAGTCCATGAAGTTTCATTGTCTTTACCAACATATATCGACAATATTTTGTGGATTTGAATAAAATTCCTTTTTTATGCTTCCTTTGCCTGCACCAGATTTTAGTTTAGTTTGTTGTTTTCGTCTGGTTATTCCAGAACTCATACCTAAAAAATTTAAAAAACAAACGAATATTTTAACTTTCAAGAAAACATTATCTACAACTGTTGTACATGTATAATAATAATGATAATAATAATAATAAATAACTGTATTTTAGTGTATTTTGCTACTGTATAAAGTAACTGTATTTTAGTGTATTTTGCTACTGTATAAAGTAACTGTATTTTAGTATTAAAAATCATAACTAATACGAATATATGAAGAACGAAGAAAATAAATTATTTGTTTGGGGAAGAACACTTTGAATAGAAATTTCCGTTTGTTGAGTATCTTGAAAAAAATTACCCACATCCATATTTTTTTCTGTATCTGTGGAATCACTTGAGGTATCATGGTGTCTTGGAGTCGTGTAATCCATGTCATCATTATCACTGGGATCAGTTTCTGGTTTATCTATATCAAATTCATTTTCTGAAAGCTCTTGTAAAATTTTCAAATATTCCTCTAGCCAGAGATAACGCGGTCGACAAGCCATCCCAATGTTTATAATTCGCCTACTAGACTAAACATTTGCCATATAAACTTTGAGAACCCATGTTATGCGCAGAATAAGATGAGCTAAATATGTGCACGCGTCCAAACTCGAAAAAAAAGGGTAGGCAGAAAGACGTATAAAACTCACCCGCGGGATGGGAATAGGAAAAAGCGCATGATTAAACTTGCAGTCAAAATGTGTGTTGGATGACCACAGCCAATGCCACCTAGATTCTGTTGCCACAGCATGGCTTGGCAAAGGTTGTCAACCTTTTCGCCCATACTAAAATCGAAGCGACACCAAAAATCTAGCGCTAAAGCGCCAGTTGTGCATATGTTATGTATTGAAATGGTGTGCGGTAGGAATTTTTCAGAACTATGCTATAAACGTGAATGCTATACTATGTTTTCGTTTAGAAACGTCTTAATTATTTATTTTTCTCATCAGAACGTGGAATTTTATTACCAATTTAAAAAGAAATCAGTTCGGGAACAGGAATTATAAAGAAATTGTCACGTGAAGTTAATAAGAATGTGTTACTGAGTCTGTACTATCTTTTTCTATATAGTCACCTGATTTATTGCAATTGTATATAGGAAAATTTGAATAAGAACAACATGAAGGTAATTAAATCCGTACAGAATAAATTTTTAAAAACCATCGAACGAAACACCAGCTTAAGTTACATTACATTATTTGTAAAATATGGTATATTACCAATTGATAAAATCAATGAATATTGTACGCTAGAACTAATGTATGAAAGGATAATAGAAGGAAAACATTTTGGATAATATTGATATCCAGTATCACGAAAACAACAGAAATTTAAGAAGAAGCAACCAAACTAGGCTATCAAAGATTAGAACGGAAATGTACAAAAAGGGAATTGAAGCTTTGCATGGAAATAAAGCATGGAAAATAAAGCTTTGGAATGAATTACCAAATAATCTTAAAAATCTTAATAATATAAAATTGAAATAAAATACAGGGTACCAGGGAGAAAATTACATAAAAAGGTTAAACACTGGTAAAATAGCAATGAAAAAGATCACTCAAGCTTTCGGACGCATCAGCAGCAGTCCTTCATCAGGAGTAATGACGATGTTATGTTTCTGTCTCTTTTTTATACTTGAAATTTCTGGAAAACCCTTCATCAGAGTAGTCCCGCAGAATGGAAAAACCCAATGAGAACCAATGGGAGGCCTCCAATAGAATCATGGAAGAACCCCAATAGGGACCAATGAGAAACCCATACTGCGGGCTACCTAATTTGGAGGTGTCCCATACATTTCAGAGTAAGAGTTGTTTATAAGTTTCTGGAAGTGGTTGTGATGTATTAATGGCTTTCCCGTGTAGTTTGTAAGTTTCCCAAGATTCTAAGAAGAGTCTACTATTCTTGTTTGTGATGTGACGGTGTAGTATTTTTGTTGAGTCCCAGTCGGGTTCGTGTCCGTGTTGTAAAGCGTGTTCTGCCAGACGTGAGGCTATGTCTCCTTTCGCGAGTGCTTGTTTGTGTTCTTTTTTTCTTGTTTTGATCATTCTTTTTGTTTGTCCTATGTAATGTTTGTTGCAGTCTTTGCATGGTATTTGGTATATGGCGCCTGTGAGATCTTCTGGTGGAACTGGGTCTTTAACTTTTGTAAGTTGTTTGCGAAGTGTTGTGACAGGGGAATAGAATGTTTGGATATTTGCCTCTTTAAGGATGCGAGAGATTGTTTCGGAAATGCCGTGAATATATGGAATAGATATGCGGGTGTGAGATGTATTGTTTAAAGATGTACTATTGGGTCTACAGTTTCTGAGAATGAATCGTTTAGGGTATCCATTATTTTTAAGTGCCGTGTGTATGTGTTTTGTTTCTGTGTTTGAAAGTGTTTCATTACTGCAGTGAGAATTCGCTCTAAGACTTAATGTTTTAACAACGGAAGCTTTGTGGCATGTTGGATGATGCGATTTAAAATCGAGATATCTGTCTGTATGTGTGGGTTTACGGTAAACTGAGGTGAAGATTGAGTTATCGTGAGATCTGTGTACAAGAACGTCTAGGAAAGGGAGTTTATTGTTCTGTTCTGTTTCGTATGTGAATTTTATATGTGAGTTTAAGTTATTAAGGTAATGGAAGAAGCTTTGGAGTGTATTAGTTTTAAGTACAACAAACGTGTCGTCGACGTATCTTTTCCAGAATTTAATGTTAAAATTCAGTGAAGACAAAGCAGTTTCCTCAAATGACTCCATAACCAAGTTAGCTACAACACTTGAGACCGGAGATCCCATGGCAGTGCCAAAAACTTGTCTATAGATAGAACCATGTGAGGAGAACACAGCAGAGTCCAGACAAAATTTCAACAATGTGCAGATGTCGTGAGGTGTTAGTGAAGTGCGTTCATGTAGTGTTGTGTCATTTTGGAGGCGTGTAAGTGCGGTGTCGATTGCAAGTGATGTGGGAATGCAAGTGAAGAGAGAAATTACATCGAATGAGACCATGAGGTCGTCGTCGTCAAGTTGTAGGTTATTTAAAGAGGTGCATAAGGATTGGCTAGTAGAAATAGTGTAGTCGTTACTATCGATTATAGGAGAGATTAGACGTGCAAGATATTTTGATAGGTTATATGTAGGAGAGCTGCAAAAACTAACTATTGGTCTGAGAGGAATATTTTGTTTATGAATTTTAGGTAATCCGTAGAAGGATGGTAAGCGGCCGGAAGTGCATTTTAAAGAATCATAGAGATTAAATGTAAGTTTTTTAGATTTATAGAGTTTTAGAAGTTCAAAATCGTCCAGACAACTTAAATAAAATTACTACACTCTTATCTGATACAAATACATACACCCGCATCACAAAAGACCCTACACAAACAATTCAATCCAAAATGAACTCTCTCCTTCTAAAACTCTATAAATCTAAAAAACTTACATTTAATCTCTACGACTCTTTAAAATGCACTTCTGGCCGCTTACCATCCTTCTACGGATTACCTAAAATTCATATAATTTTATATAAAATTTAGAGCATTGGCGTACGCAGGGGGTGTTGATGGGGGTTGTAACCCCCGATTGCAATGAAATTTTGCATATTTAACATAGGAATATATGTGTTATAGCTCTGTAACCTCCCTCCCTTGAGCCTATAACCCCTTACGAACTTTCTGTGCACACCTAAGATTTAGAGCTTGAGGCTAATAGCCTTCCAGGATGTGGCTGTCATTTCGTCTTCAAAACTTTGCTAACTTCCAAACAAAATTCTTTCAGCGTACATATTCGTTGCTCATGAAAAAATTAGTCATGTCTTTTCTGTACTGAAGCCAAGAATTGTTGATGATTATATCCAAAAGTTGTGCTAATAGCACCATATACCATCTTCTCGATTTATCGATCTATTTCGATATGAAGCAATCAACATATCAGCTAAATCTACTCCGCCCATTTGTTGGTTGTAAATGATGTGCGGTTGTTTAATGATTACTTTCTCTCCACCCCACTTCTTAGACATTTTCGCATTACGAAGTGGCTCGATTTCTGCCAAAATTACTATTTAAAATTACCTTTCTGTTATACCACTTTGACCACAATCAGCTGGGAAGCACTGTCGAACTTGGCATCAAATGAAACCCTCGACTCCTTTTCAAGCAACTTCTCAGACTTTAATTGCCGATTTTCTGAGTCTGTCCGACCTCATTGTTCCTATACTGAAAATGTTATTTTCTTTTTGTAAATATTCCATAAGCTCAAATGATGAAAATCAGTCATAAAAAAAAAGTGTAAAACCTTCTCTCACAAGAAATAAAATTAATTTTTTAAATGACACAAAGACCCTTGTAATTTCCTTTTATCTACAGGTCAAAGATAATATAATGATAAACGGTCAGCTGCCACCCAGGTGCGAGGGTACCTTTTATATCCCCGTCAACAACGGCCCCGCTTCAGTTATTGTACTGTCAGTAGGTTCATAAATTTTTCGAACTTTGAACTTTAAATTTTCATCCCATTAAGTTTCAATCTTTCGCACGCTGCTATCTTTAGATTCTTTGGCGATAAATGTCATGTCAGTACCTTTATATTTTTTCGCTAACCTGATTCCCTCTTATCGCCCTTCAAAAAAATGTTCTTGCCATAAGAGAGCTTGGTTATTAGAGTAAGATCACACAGTTTTGGCATGCATGAATATGAGGCCTTTTCTCTCTTTGTCCACTGATCTGGCTCATTTGACTTTTACATCGAATTTGGCAGATTCGTAATTTAGGTAATGTAAAATTTTGTTAACTTACATTGTAGCATGAGCACATTAAGAAGAAATATTTCTCCGTTTTTTCCATAATTTTTTTTTCGAAGGCGGTTTGTTTTAGTATAGATTTTTTTCTCGTACTAATTTTCCCTGAAGAATCTTTGAAGCAATTTCCAGGTCTCAAAGAATATCGGCCCAAAATTTTCTTCTCATTTTCTTTGTAACTTCGCTTGATTAAGGAAACAGTAATCCTTGAAACGGAAATGCTGAATCTCCTCTTATAGTTTGGTCCAGTTACCTTAATCTGCCGTTGTATTCATTTGTTAAAATTTATTTTATATGTTACTGTAAGCTAATTTTGTTTAGTTTTTCTAATCGTAGCTTTTTCTGGAACCCCTTAACGTCATATACAATAAGATTTGTTCTTTTATTTTAAGGCTGCATTTTCGGAGAGTGTTCTTCAAACGGATTTCTGGGAAAGGTCGTCAAGTGTCGTCATTTGAGTTGACCTTTCCAGCTCAAATAATCTGGCGGATAGGCTGGAACCCTTAATAATCTTTCCCGGAACCCCAGATGGAAAATGTAATTTATGAATGTAGCCTCGAAGTAAAAGAACAATCGATACTGATGACGAGGTAGTGAATTCGGAATATTACGTTAAATATTTGTCGCTTTACATTGACTGAATTTATATCTTGATTTCACGTTATATTTGTGTGCAATTTGAACTAAATGGATATTAAATATTCCGAGTTAATTATATGCTTGGACCACTAGCGTAGGAAAAAGAGGGGCTCATGGGCTCAAATCCCCCCATTGCATATCAAAACACATTGTTTTCTCTAAGGCCGCATTACATAATCTTCTTTAAAGCCACTTGAGCCCATCACGAGTTTTGAATTGCTACGCCGGAGGCCTTGATTCATCATCATGAATTGCAAGCAGCTTGTGTTATGAAACTTGGCCCTGATTTCCAGTAGCTTTTCTGAGCATCCTGTGTAGGGAACTATATTTGGGACACGGAAGTTTAAACTGTGGAAGTGGGCCACATTATCTTTGATACTTTTGCTTTACTTAGTCTTCGTCTCTTTTCTTTCTTTTTTTTTTTTTGGAAGAGAAAAGCTTTATTCTGTAGGTGAATTTCCCCCTCCCTATCCTAGATTTAAGACTGAAGCAAAGACATTATTCGTTTAGCATAATGCACCCTCTATGTATGGACTTCCAATTATTCCTTGATTGGACAATTGTATTTTTATACCATTACTTGATTGGAACTAAGTTAATTAGGCAAATGAAGTAAACATGGCGGCCAAAAGTTCCCGAAATTATTTATGAATCTTCGAACTATTCAAGAGTTGCGCAATTTAGACATCAATGATATAGTCAAGGGTTCCTATAGATTAAATTAAAGAAAGAGCAATCAATAATCATATTTTTACTACGGCATTGCATACCTTACAATTTACATATATCTTTGAAAGAAAGCACTGAACCTTCTAGCCTCTATTTGCAGTTATCTGGGGACTCGTTAAGTGTCCAGTTTTTGGTATCACTTGCAGACGTGTCATTTGCGGGCAATGCCAAATGCGGATGACACAACTAAAATACCAGGTCAAGGGAAATTTTGGTAAAAGTTTGTCAATTTCTAAGCAGCAAAACCATGAAATTTCAAAGTAACAATGCCGTGGAAGGACAGAACTCAGAATTATGAAAGATGAAGAGCAAGAAATATCTTTAAATTCATTTAATATTACAAACTCTAAAAATCGAATTTGAAAGAATATCGCAATTTTCGAAAATGAAAAAACTAAGGAAAACCGCTTACAAAAAGAAAGAAAATGCATTTAAAAATCGATGAGAATTTTGAAACTATTATTCCAGAAATAGGACTTAAAAATATGTTTAAAGGGTCCTGAATTTTGTTACAAAATATGAATAATTTGCAAACCAATTCAGATGGAAACCAGAGGATCTATTTCTTATTCGCTCGATATGATGCCATGTGAAAAATTTATGTATATATATATATATATATATATATATATATAATAAGGTGTGTCCCACCGAAATAAAACTACCGTGATTGTGTGCCATGACTGGCAACGAAACAAACCAATAAGAACGTAGCAAATATATTAAGAAAGTCTATATACAAATACATATTTACAAGGAGTAACTCACTCCCTGCCCCACCTGGGCAGGAAAAAAAATGAACGTGTAAAAAAAGAGGGGAAAAAGTGTCCCGCCGAAATAAAGCCACTACTGTTAATAGCCAATATATCCGCCATGATTATATATGACTTGGAAAACACGATGTGGCATACCATTTACCAATCCCTGGAGGACAATGGCATCAATATTATCCCAGACTTCAATGATGGCAGCCTTCAATTCTGCCACAGACTGAAACTGTCTGCCATTGGCATATACAGCCCTACTGAGGTTACCCCCACACATTTTCTTGGGAAATAAGATCAAGGGAAAGGGCGAGTCATTCCATGACATGCACCCCATTATGCAAAAAACATTCACAAGAGGGTTTTGCAACGTGAATGGGGGCGTTGTCCTGCTGGAAAATCCAACTTGGGCCACCAATTCTCTCTGCAAATGGCAGTAACTGGATTTCTAGCATTTTTTGGTAATTGGTAGCCTTATGCGGCCTAAGGGAAAAGCCAGGTTAAGTTTACCACCATAGCCAAAGCTTCCCCACACCATTAATGAGCCTCCACCTTACTGTCTTTTGGAGCAGATTTCCTCTTCTTTCCTCATGTCACGCCAACAGAGTGTAAGGCCGTCTGGGTCATCAAAATTAAGTTTTTTCTCATCTGAGAATATAACACGATGCCACTGGTCTTTCCAGGTTTGATGATATTTGGCCCAATCTACTATCTTTTGTTTGTGGATAGCTTTCAACATGGGCTGCTGTTTCCTTTTTTTATATCGCAAGTTGTTTGTATGTTTTACAATCCGTGACAGAGTTGATTTTGTCACAGGGATGTTATCCTCTTTGGCCAATTGTCTGAGGGAAATACCACCTTGTGAAAGACGATGCACAATATCTCTTTGCTGCCTGGAAGTCATTTTTCTGCCTGTACACCTCCTTTTTTATATCTGTACGTATTGCCCTGATTCACAAAATTGTCTATTACGGTTTTAGATCGTTTGATTTGCTTAGATATTTGTCTGTGTGAAAGACCTTGTTCCTTAAAAGCTGTTAGCTGGCCTTTTTCGAACTCTGATAGCTGGGTTCCTTTTCCCATTGCAATACTGAAGGAGAAGTAGAAAGTATAGGAAATACAACCTTCTGAAGTCAGTGTTCGACTGGGATAGAACAGGTAAGTTATTTGACAACTTCCTGACGTCATAAACCTGTTTACCTGTAATAGCTCGAATATTGAGAGTTACCTAAAACACTAATAGGGATGGTGGCTTTATTTCGGCGGGACACTTTTTCCCCCTCTTTTTTACACATTCATTTTTTTTTCCTGCCCAAGTGGGGCAGGGAGTGAGTTACTCCTTGCAAATATGTATTTGTATACAGACTTTCTTAATATATTTGTTTTGTTCTTATTGGTTTGTTTCGTGTCCAGTTACGGCATATAATTACGGTGGCTTTATTTCGGTGGGACACACCTTATATTTAGTTGTAATAAAATCAAAACTTACGTTCATTATAAACGATCGCAATTGTGCGAAATGTAAAAGTATCTTCTAATCGCATTTAACGAACTGCAGCGAAAAAAGATGAGAATTTATGAATAATCAATGAAATTTAAAAAATTCTCATTCCAAAACTGAATTATGATTTCAAAGTAAATCAAAATTGCCCGCGTCAAACCTGTCTCCTTATACCCATTGTCATAGTTTCTCCAATGAGGCCATGAATTTATGTGAAAGTAAAGTTCTCCTCATCATTAAATTTATAAAAATGCGTCAAAAATATCAAAGCAACTAGGTTGTAAAAGCGATTTATTTTATATATTAGTCACCTGGAGGAGAGCCATCTAACAAGCTATAGATTTCCACCCTCCTCTATTTCTAAACTAATCACCAGTCAACATTTCTAACCTCAAAACAATTAATGTAAAATTAAAGCTATCAGGTATCATAATGTAACATCAAAATTTAATTTGGCTGAATAAAAATGTATTCTATTCTTAGTAACATGCTACTTCCCAGTAGAATTTTTTAGAAATTATTACAAAAATTACGGTGTTAAATAAATATAATCTATGAGTTGTTATTTAAAAATGTGTATTAAATGTTTTTCTACTGTGACGCTGAACGCTTTACTTTCTAAAGAAGAATCTGAAATACGCACAGTTCATATTAACAGATATATAAATCACTCTACCACTGAGTATAATACAAGTCATAGTTAATTAAATCTCAATTTACTATTATGTAAGGGGAAAGTAAAGTATTTAAAATATTACTGAAAGCACAATAACTTTATAGTAATAACTGTTCCAAAATAAACATTATGAGCCTTGAAATATGAAATAATTTTATATCAAATTTAAGTATACTATGTTTTAAACTGTTGTAAATGCTGGGATATGATTGAAAAAATTAAAGAAAATTTGTCATTTGTTATATTAAGCTCAACTATAAAACTGGAAAAAGGAATTTATAGCATTAATTCTCTCACAAAAGCCATGCAGCGATCTGGGTAAAAATTTGGTTTCTCAATAAATGCAATCGGAATAACATAAACATCTTATAATCTGATAAAAAGCCGAAAAACTCCTTAAATTAGAATCAAAATTCGACTTCGTTTACTTTTATCTAGGTTGTATTACCCGCGTGTTGTTTCAAATATAAACAATTTGTAACATTATTACATAATATTCAACACTATAGAAATGAGATTTAACCTACTATCAGCTTCAAACAAATATAAATACCTACATTCCTCTCTGGGGATTTTTTAATTCCCACCAAAAAAAACCACCAATAAATTTGCAAGTGTTTAAGGAGTCGCATAATCAAACGTACATTATACAGCATGTGCAGCAAAAACAGTAAATCACTTTCGTGATGTCTGAGTTGGTTTTCGAACGACTGACGCAGTATAGCCCAGATGCTCTTGCGCCATAAAAAAGCCAAACAATGGATCATTTAACAATGGATACAAACAACAATGGAAACAATGGATCATTTTTCCCTAAGAAGTTCTGATTCTTCGGAAAACTATGGATCCTGGTGCAGCATGATCCTTGCATCCGTAAAACTTACGAAGATTTCTATTTGTCTGCACGATAGAGCCATTAGGCCACTGATATTGCTCTTGACGTGGTGTCCTGCATGGAGGAATTGCTACACCCACTGAAATCCAGCCCTGCTATTAGTATGTAGGTCGATACTGTTTGCTTTCATTTTATATCCGACATTAAGATTGCATACAGGCCCCACGGCAGTGGAGTGGTACTGTATTCACCTAGTGCGCCGTTAACATGGATTTGACTCTCAATGATAAAAACAGAAAAGATACCATGATAAACTTCTACTCACTGTAGTCTGGGGGTTTATTGTGTAGGGCCCCCAAGAGTTTCGGATTCCTCAGAAGTGTGACATTTATTGTACTTGTGCCGTAAAACATAAAAAAAATAAAAATAATTAATAAAATTGCAGATCTCATTTATGAACCTTCAGATCATCCATGAGTGAGCCTTTCCCCACTTCCTTTAAAAAAAATACCTCCTACAAAAAGAAAAAACTTCAGAAAAAAGGATTTAAAAAACTAATTTTACAAAAAGAACCCAAAAAAGGGCAATTTTAGAAAAAGAAACATAAAAAAAAGTATTAAAGTATAAATAAACAATTTTAGGGGGAGAAAGTCTAAAATAATTGGCTTTAGAAAAAGAAACTTGATAAAAAAAATTATGACCTGTTTTATTTTTTCCTAATTTAAAACATTCTATATTAAAATAGAACTGAAGTGATATATAGCATGTGGTGCATGTGTTGTTTATGTACATTTGAAATCGAAAACAAGTGCATAATCTTTTTACTTTACTTTTCAGGCGGATGCGATTGTGCATGAAATCGTAATGATAATGATCCATTGATTCATTAATGTGTATTTCATTGTGTGAATGTGCATTGATTCATTAATGTGTATTCATTAATGATTCATTGATTCATTAATGATTCATTGATTCAATAATGATTCATTGATTCATTAATGTGTATGAAATCATAATCAATGAATAATCAGAGTTGGTTTAGACCGGGGCGGTAATCAGGTGGAACGGCCCCCCTTTGGAAATATAATCGCCCTCGTCCCTGAAAATATTTTTTCTCAAAATAAATTGTTATATAATATTTTGTTTTGTATAAAATTGTATATGACAAAAAAATTGTTCTTTGATGTCAAAAATATACCCGAAACAGATTTTCGCGGAAGATATTGCATACGCTATATTTTTACAGTTTTTTTAGTCTTCATTCACTTTATGGTAAGCAGAAGGGGAAATATTATATTTAATATAATCCGTATAAGATTTCAATGAAAAATTTGTTAAGCAATTTATTCATTGATGTCATAAATATATTAGTCTGCTTACGTATTTGATATTAGTAAACATGTTACTAGAATGCATCAAACCGTTAACGAATTCTAAGCATCCCTGTAACTTTCTAAGCGCTCCTCCCTGCAAAAAATGTCGAGCTACGGCCCTGATATGGATGCTGTTTGGTGGATCAAGTAAAGGAATGCATTCATCCTGCTCTACTTTAACACATCACTATCTTTATTAATTTTACCTGCTGTTTGAACCAATCCTCCTTAGATGTCCCCTTCCACTGCATCTCTGTATTAGAGACGAGTTCGTGCTCATTTTTCAAGACCGAAGTCCAAAAACTTACAATTTGATCCCGACCGAGCCCGCAATAATTAGTGGGAATTTGAGTCGGAACCCTCTAATATAACTTAACTTCTTGATATAAAATTTAAATTAAAAAAATTTACTAAACCTATTTAATTCCCTTCAAATTTTCATAAACACGTAATTTTGCAATCCTCTAAAACGAATCACATAATTATTATTAATTGTTTGTTCTTTGGCGATTTTGTATGCAAAAGAGTGTTGTTGATATTTCCGACATGCGCATATCCTAGGAATTCTACGTCTTGCATTTCCAACATCGAATAGGGTGCTATAAAAAGCAATACGACCTCTATGATTTTACAACTTTGCTTGGATAAGGAGGGAATAGCCCGTCCACGGTTAATTGCTTCTTTATTCTACTGTACGGAACCGAATGAAACTGGCAGACGAATTTTTTCCCCAACTATGACGTTTCGAAATGTTCGAATATATACCGTCAAGCCTTTTGTCATTGCGGCTTTCATCAGAAAGTGGTTAACGATTTAAAGGGGAAATATAAAGTCTTTTTTTTTCTTCTATCGTGTCTTTTACACGACGATTGTTTCTATACAACAAATATAAATAGATCTTGAAAAGCAAAAATTGGCAAACTTTTTTTTCTTAGCTTCAGTTGTATCCGTCTAATGAGCGAGTGTCCGCCCCAGCCCGAATACTCTAGGACTCTGCACACCAATTTCTTATAGTATCAAGGACAAAATAGAGGAAACGATGACATTGCTTTCAAAGTGCAGCGAAATCTGTATGCAGTGATACTGCCTCTAACAATTATCCTCCTCTAATGGTCCCGACATACATAGAATATTTTAGGTTCAACCTTGTCAATAAATAAATCTTTTCCCAGTCACACTCGAATATTGTTACAAACGGATTTCATGATAGGATCTGAAAAGAGTATTTACAAGAGGAAAGTATTTAAAATATTTTCGTGTCTCTTAATCAAAATCCACTTAAATCAGATGCAACAATATCTACGTCTTCATACCAGACGCAGAAAGAAAATAACCACTTAAAGCAATTAGATAGAACAACACAAGTTTTGTTTCGTTCATCTTCAATAACATGAAAAGTTTGCAAAGAAAAACATATTTCCAACTTTTTTTCTTTTTTTTGTTTTTGACAGCAAGCAGGAAATTGTTGCAAATATCACGTAAATGTGCTGTGTCTCAACCCTATAAGAAAATTAATACAAGAGCTTTATTAAAATTATATGTAATAAAAATGATACAAATATATAACATTCTATATTTCTATATATTTTTAGACAAATGTAAAAAAATGTGACTCTGATATGTCTTCATATAAATTACTAATATTTTATTATAGCCTTTGGACAAGTTTTTCCTATGAAAGAGTGAGTAAAAAACAACAAATTAACGCAGTTGAAAAAGTGTTTTACACTGTAAATAGCTATTTCGGTTTCTAATCCGCCACCATCCTCAGAACAGTTGTGACTCTGTTTACATACGTGGGCGTTGCCAATGTCGCGATCACAAAAACAGCGAATTAAGAGGTATTTACAGGTTGTACGTTAGGGGTGGCGTCTCTTGCGGTAGAACTAAGCAAATTTTTCCAAATAGGTGAAAGGGCGTTAAAAGGGAGCTGATCATTCACGGAATTAGCTGTATTTGTAAGGATGTGATAAGCTTCGAAGGAGTTGAAATCAAAATTTGAAGAGATTTTTACAATTAACTGTGCTTCGAAAAAAAGAAACGTGGCCAGCTTCCCAAGAATGTTTCGCGAGCTCGGAATTATGGAATCCTTGTTTTCGAACGTAGGCCTCGTGCTCTTTTAACCGAAAACGTAAGGCCCGACGTGTTTGGCTAATGTATATCATATCACACTGGCACGGGACAGAGTAAATTCCCCAATTTTTGCGCCATAAAAAAGCCAAACAATCAATCAATCAAATTCCCCAATTATCATTGTCCGGAATGCTGTCTTTCAATTTTGAAAAACTCAATCTATTGAATGGGGTGAAAACCACATGGAAATTGAATTTATGTAGGATAGCAAAGATTTTGGATGAGATTTTCGGAACGAAGGGGATGCATACAGTATTGATCATAGGAGAAGAGCTATTGGAGAGAGTGGTGGCCAGTTTAGGTCTATTGAGTTTAGAAAAGATCTTGTTGACAATGGACTGGTCGTAACCACAATCCGACGCAATTTTCGGTAGGATATTGAGTTCAATATCCAAGGCTTGCCTAGTAGAATTAAATTTTGTCTCACGGGAGATAAGCCAATAAAATGAACTCATTTTTTGTCATTGTGGATGCGCAGATAGTGAGTGCGGTGGGAGAGACACAGAGATGGGTTTTCTATATACATTGGTTTGGAAAGAAGACGGGGTTCTTGTGATGTAGACATCCAGAAATGGCAATGAGCTATTGGCTTCTTCTTCGAAAGTAAATAAGATATGTAGATCGACTGAATTTGGTATAACAATGACACATAAAAGATCGGAGTCATCATCAGGAAGGATTGCAAAAGTGTCGTCCACATATCTTGTCCAAAACTTGAATGGGATTCATTTTAGGATCTCAGCTTCTACATGATGCATGTACATGTCGCACAAGATAGGAGAGAGGCTTTCACCTATTTGGAAAATTGTTCTTAGCTCTACAGCAAGAGACGCCACCCCTAACGTGCAACCTGTAAATACCTCTTAATTTGCTGTTCTTATGATCGCGGCGTTGGCAACGCCCACGTATGTAAACAAAGTCATAACTGTTCTGAGGATGGTGGCGGATTAGCCACCGAAATAGCTATGAACAGTGTAACTAACCATTTTTAACTGCGATTATTTGTTGTTGTTTACTCGCTCTTTCATAACTTTACGCAGTGTGTGGCAACAACTCAAGTACTTGTGCCATGACAAGCCCTGCTACTTACTATTCAGACTCATTTTACCACGTGGCTTTTGTAAATTTCGCTTTTTACCAGGTGTGTATTTTTAAACGTTTTTGTCATCGTTTTTAAACGATTTTATCATCGCTTTTATATTTTGATGGTTCGTACTCGTTTACCTTCCAACATGTTTGTCGTTCAGTACCACGTGGTCACAAAGTTCTTTCGTTAATCATCGCACCACGTGTTTTTCAACGGATTTCTAGATTTGTAGTAGTGTGACTGTACTTACCTTAAAATAGTTCAATTTTATTATTAGCACCTGTTTCCCCGTCTATGGATCCACTACAAGCATCTTGGTCTTCTACTTTAAACAGATTTTCGAAACATCGTGTAAAAAGATGTAAACATCTTCAACACCTTCAGTTTCTTAACCGTTGCCGCAACCATAAAGTTATCTCCAAATTCATTACGCTCCATTGTAATTTGGGAGCCACTTACAGTTTAAAAAAAAACTCTTTTTCACTTTTAAGAACCGAAATAGCTATCAACAGTGTAATTAAATGTTCCGAGGATGGTGGCGGATTAGCCACCGAAATAGCTATTTACAGTACAAAACACTTTTTTAACTGCGTTAATTTATTGTTTTTCCCTCGCTCTTTCATAACTTTACGCAGCGCGTCGCAACAACACAAATATTTCCTCGTTATTAACACAATGTAACTTAAGTGTCCTCGAGTAACGTCAGATTTTCCGTTACTTACCTTCTTCCTGGTCATTTTTCAAAAATTCATCATACACCACCATTTGTCAGTAGCGTCACGGTGTTTCTATTGGGGGTATGTCATTTTCTATCTACTTTAATTCAAAATCTTCGATTCATAATTAAGTTAAAGTTGATAACGTGAATTTTTGTGATATTAATGTATATATGTTTTGAAATATCCTACTTGTATATAATATATACAATAATCAAGGCCGTATAAATTATGAGGAAATATTTTCTGAATTATGTGGCATTGATGCGTCAATTTATTGAAATTATGAAGAAAATATATGCGTACACTACAACAATAAATATTTTGCCCATTTCAGAAACTCTTTAGCTGCTTTCTTGTTATGGCTAAAAACAAATATTTACAACTAAATGAATATTTTTGTAATAAAGTATTTTCGCAATCATTATCACAGCGATGATTACAGGACAGTTCATTAAAATAAAGCGATATCAGTCCAGCAGCCGAAACTTATTTCAAACTCTGTCTTGGTTTTGTACAGGGCCGTGCTTACGGTGTTAGCGGCCCTGGACAAAGCAGATTTTAGCGGCTCTTAAAAGTATTTTGGACATAATACAACGATAAAAAGATTTACCAGGGTTTAGCATTAAAAACAAAGTTCTTCGCTGGCCTAAACGCTGTGGATAAAGTTAGAGGGAAGATAATTTAGTTAAATTAAGAATAGGAGATAAAAGTTAATCAAAATACGAATCATTATAATTTATTAGCATTATAATTATTAAATTATAACGAATTAATCAAAATACGAATCATTATAATTTATTATTACTGTAATTATTATAATTATAACGAATTAATCAAAATACGAATCATTATAATTTATTATTACTGTAATTATTATAATTATAACGAATTAATCAAAATACGAATCATTATAATTTATTATTACTGTAATTATTATAATTATAACGAATTATTCAAAATACGAATCATTGTAATTTATTATTACTCTAATTATTATAATTATAACGAATTAATGAAAAGCTAATTCACGGAATGAAGCTATTATACTGTTAGAACTTACAAAGTAATTTTTCTAGCTTTTTGTGCAGCCAAGTGTCAGAAACCAGGGGTCTCTGCAGTGGTCATATGGCCACCACAATAAACATGATAGCCTATATAGGCTACCGATACTAACGCATTTGACTAATAATACATGTATTTATTTTGACCACAATTTAGGGGCTGCATTATAGGAAGTACAACGTCACATGCTAAAGGTCAATTGACAAAATACTCTGTCAAATGTATATGGGACCGCGAAACACTGATTCCTTGGTACTTGTACTACATTTGTTTGACAGCCCTGGGCGGCGGCCCAACTCGCACCCCTCTAAGCACGGCCCTAGTTTTGTAAATATTCGATCATAACATGGTACTTCTCCTTTCCTGTCTACAGAATTAGGTAACACCGAGAGGTCTTTCCTGGCTTTTTAGTGTCAGTCTTGGAAACCTCTGCATAACTAGATTTTTCTGGGGCGGTAGCATGGCCCCCATAAAAGCTTATACGTTTACTAATCGACATTTCCAAACGAACGTATTGATAATCGCCTATAACGATATATCCAAATATCGATACACCTGCTACATCTAAACATCCCTAATTTTGAAGAATAAATTTTTATTTTTTATTGAACTATACGCGGGAACATATAAATTTTCCATTTTCGAAGTAGAGTTATGATTTATTCATTAACCTACTAGCGTATGGCAGAAATTACTATCTGTATTAATTTAATTAAATGTTCAGAAAGAAAATAGCAATCACAGGCACATAGGCGTAACTATGATATTTTCTCGTGGTGGTGGGGGGGGAGGGCGTGCTCATTTATATATATATGAGAATAAGTTATGAAAACCTATCCACTTTTAGCCTCCTATATAATTTTATTTCCAAGCATGGATGTAGATGGAGGCATGGATGTAGATGGAGGCATAGGAGTAGGCAGAAAGCTTTTAAGGGGGTTATAGGCTCAATAAGAGGACAGGGCTACAATTCTTACAGAGCTTACTTTCTACAATTCCTATGTTAAATATACAAAATTTCATTGCAATGGGGGTTACAACCCCCCAAAACCACCCCTGGCTACGCCTATGAATGGAGGAACAAGCCCATGCCTCCATCTTCCTGATGCCCCCTCACAAGAACACCCTGACGTACGACGCACAAAATGATGTTCATCAGCTTCATCAAATTCTCTATTTTGCTTCTCTTCCTCTTCACATTATTTTACAACTTTTTCTTACACATTTTCTGATGCTGAACCCCACTTATAGGATATAAACTTCTCAGTAAAGCGAATATAAACAATAACTGTTCGTGTTTTCTAAGGCCCTTAGCTAATTTTTTCCATTGGTAAAATCTACTGCTTACAAACTTTTAATTTTGTACATGTATGCCTTCTATCGGGAATTGCCTGCATATAAAGCAATAGATTGTGTCTTCATTTATACTATATTCAGGCCAGTTGTATGTATCGTAATATTTAACTGGGAAGCTTATTGCTAAAGCTGTTGTTGCACATAAAGTTTAAAACTCTTCCACTTGAAGCGCAATCTCTACCGACAACCTCTGTAGAAATGGGCTTTCTGCCTCTTCCAGGACGAAGAGCCAGCTGTCCTGCTGTTTCAAATTTCATTATCAGTTTTCGGAGCCCTTTAGAAGTGAAGGGTTCTCAAAATCCGAAATTTTCGCGAAACTGCTGATGCGGAATCGTCGTTTCGATAAAAGAGTTTTTGCAAACTCAGTTATTTTGAGTGGCGAAAACACTGAAAACAATTCTTCGTCGAATGTTTCAACCTTTTTATTCAAAAGTTAATAAGTGATGGTGTTGCTAAAATTTTCATATGTGCTTTGGGTGATTCTACAGTAAAGCTCCCCCTGGTGTCGATTTTTAAAATTATTATTTTTTCGCTAAATCTCTTTCCCATCCCTTCATTATGGGGTAACCAAAGTTCTATAATTTTCTGATAAATAGTTTCGGCTGTAGGCAGCTCTAAATATGGGAACTTTAATGACACTGGACAACAAAATTTGATAAAGTTCATGTTTCAGAGATAAAAAGAATAGCCAATTCTTAATGAATTCGATGTGATGAACACGAATATGACCATAAAAAAATGAATTGGCTACGTTTTCTTTGTAATATACAGGTACACTGATCGACAATTGATAAGGAATATTTACATGGTATTTCAATTAGAGAGATGTATATTTTGCATATAAATGTATTATTCTAAATTAGTTTGTAGGACATTTTCATTTAAGTGTTTATATACGCCGATATATATATATATATTGCATGCGTTACATTACACTTCTTTTTAAGTGAGTACACTCAGAAATAGTAAGTATAATTATAACGCAATTAAAAATACATAGTATAATTTTTTTTACATTTGTAAAAAATTTAGTTTTGAGATACGTACATGAGTTTTTCATATATAGAAATCAGTTTCCAGTTTATGACGTCTTAATTCTCCTTGCCTTTCGGCTGTATGCCACAACAGGGACATCTCTGAAGGGTGTCCAATAGTAGTTTCTATGCGAGCATCATAGTGGACCACTTTCTCTGGTATCGTTGCTCCATTTCAGCCACTTGAACGCTAGTTTAGTTTTGCCTATAGTTTTAATCAATTGCTTCACAAGACCGAGTTTAATGTGCAGACGTTGATTTCATACGGATCTGTCAGTGATGTGTTCTGAACATTCATTTGTCCAGGTGACAAAAACATCCTAGGAGGACTGTCTCTCTTGATGTAGCGCAAACATGTAGCTCAGCTCTCCCATTGACAAAGAAAACATCAGTGCTTTGTATATCCCTGCTGAAGGCCCATCAACAAAGACGCTATCATCAGATCAGCACAGATTAGCCAACTATACTTTTAGTAATTAACTATGCCCAACAGCTGTTTAAGGTTGTTGTAGCTTTCTTTCATGTACACCGCATGTGCAATTGGAATGGACGGTAGCTGATTCCTATTATGCAGTAAAACCATCTGAAGTCTCAACTTGGAGGCGTCTATAAATAGAAACTATTCCTGCGTGAGGTGTTATTCCTAGTCCTTGCAATAGGCCGTCAATATTGCAGCAGAACACAAAGATTTCAGTTTTTTGGAAGAATTGCTCGAATTGTTGGTGACGAAATAAAGTCACTTGAACATTTTGTTCTAGAAGATTCCATTGACGAAGGCTTGACGCTAACATCTTTGTTTTGGCTTTGGTTAAATTCAAATCACGAACAAGGTCGTTCAGTTCCTCTGATGTAATTTATGTGGCATAAAATGAGAAGATGCATATTCGTCATCGCATTCATTAATCCGTGATGTTGACAGTTTCGGATTACACACATCATCTTCCTGGACCTCATCTAAAGTTATAACAAAATCTGTCCAGGCTTAGTAATGGGTATGTCTTCAAAGTGAGGTACAGGTAGTACAACAGAATATATATTTGGATATTCTATAGTCCATCTTTGGAACATCTTCAGCAACTGATGGCGCCATACAGAAATAACAGTCATTTATGTGAGTTGTGGGCTCCCTCCAAACCATGGGGACAATAAAACCCATGGTGCTCCTTTCGCCCTTCAGTCTCTGTGAAAGATTAATTACACATTTGCAGCAACATACATGTGGAGCCCAGTTCTTATCCTGGTCGCCTATGATGCAGACAAAATACAAATGGTAAGCTTTTTTAACAAATCATAGTGATTAACTTTACTGTGCAGCAAATGTCACTTCACCGCAAATATAGCAAAAGTTATCCGCCTTATTAGCACCTGCACGTGGCATAACTACTTAATGTCACAATAAAAGGATTACTTTAAAAGGCTACTATCGTGAGAGTATAATCACCAATGAAGGGAAAGAAACAAATTGACTGAGCTCTTTATCATTGGGTTATTAAAAATGAAAGGATTGCATCATATTACGTTATACACTGAACGTTGCGAAGACTCCAGACTTCTCACCTAATGATGCAATACTTCCAGGCCTGATATTGCCTAATGAGTACGGAAAACGCTGTACGAAACAGAAGTTCTTACATTTTTATTTGAGTCCTATTTTAATATAAATTTACTATCGTTTATTCGATTAATCATAAATTTATTAATAGGTAACAAAAAAAATTACTCAGTATACCTACTATTTTAATAAAAAAAATCACAAATTTCTAACGTTCTATGAGCAATATTTCTGAAACAAGAGCCAATGAAGTTTTCTCATGGCGATATTCGTGTTTTCGTATTCAGTGGGTTAATTTCATATAGAATTGTACATTTTCCCTTCAGAAGCAATTTTATTGTTTTCAAGTGTTATGACTACCCTGTATATATATACATATTGTGACGTCACCGATTTCGATGCATGGATCTGAAGTTGCCATCTAGTACATTGCTATTTTAAACTCCAAAATACGTAATGAATTCAATCTTTATAACTTATTTTTTATTATATAACAACAATTGATATTTCTAGACTCGTGCTTCAAAAATTTGAACGTGAATGGAAAACTATAAAAAAGTTAGTTCAGATTATTTGGAGTTAGTTATTGGTTGTGTTTTGTTCTGAGAGCAGGTCACTGGACAACAGTATATTTTGGAAGTGGCAGCTAACCCCTTGATGGCTAAGGCATTGTTGTACTCCCAAATAATGAGCGAGAACAAATAATGTGTAACCCTAAATATATATATATATATATACATACACAAGCTTTACTGGGATAGAGCAATCATAACAGACAAGACAGTCCCACATAACCGTCCTGACATAACCCTCGTCGATAAATCGAATAAGACCACGTACTTAATCGACATAGCAGTACCCAACACCAATAACATACAGACAACCTACACAACGAAAATCACCAAGTACCAAGATCTCAGACATGAAGTACGAGATATATGGGGTATGGAAAAGATCTTCATCATCCCGTTAGTCATCTCAGCAACAGGGATAGTACCAAAAACGCTTGCGACGAATTTGGAGATACTCAACATTGACCCAAACACCTACATTGAAATACAAAAAGCCACAATCCTAAACACGTGTCACATTGTCAGGAAGTTTCTAGACATGGCACATTAAGAAGTGATGTAAAAAGAGGCTTGGGAACATGGCGCTCTGCCCGTCCCAAAGCCTGTTTCCGCCAAGAATGGGCGAGGAAAACTTTTATATATATATATATATATATATATATGTGTGTGTGTGTACACTATATGCCCAAAAGTATCTAGACGCTTTGGATTCTTTAATTTTTTTCGAATTACTAAAAAACTACTCGGCCAATTATTTGACGTATTTCCGTGTGAAATATTTTTCATACATTTCTTTTATTATATGTATGAACATTGTGTATAAATTAGTTTTACCAGAAAATTCTTCCTCCCAGTCTAATCTTTGTATAGCCAGTTTCAATTCATTTATATTCTGAAAGCTGTAATTTCTGATTCTTATTTTGTTTACTTTTTGAGTATCTCTTCTTGTTTGCACTTCCACGGCTAGGGCCTTATGATCACTTATTTGATAATCAACCACCTTTGCTGTGATTTCATGTTCTGTCGTAAAGCACAAGTCGATAGTAGTTAACGTGTTATTTGTTATCCTTGTAGGTTCGTTAATCACATTCTTTAACCCAAGAGACTCCATTGTATTTTTTAAAAAATCACACTCTCGTGTATCTTTGTGTGTGTCGACATTTAAATCTCCTAGTAGTAATATTTTATTAGCATTGTTTAACATATTTAATTTTTCATATAACCATTCCATAAATTTATTTAATTGACCATTTGGAGGTCTACATATAATACCGATTCTTAAATCTTTTTTTTTCTCCTATCGTATTCCAATCTTCACCCGAGTATGTCACCTCATCCCACGTCTCAAATTTTTCCGTCAAGTTGTTTATAAATAGAGAAACTCCTCCATCTCTTTTGTGTTCTTTCACCGCATGAAATTCATGGCTATCCTCTATCTCCATACAATCATGCTCCTTGGTCAAGGTCTCCCCAATTCCCAACATGTCTAATTTAAATTCATTACGTTTTATTAATAACTCAATTTCTTCAAATTTATTATTTAAACTCCTTTCATTAATATGCACTATTTTTATTATTGTCTTTTCTTGCTTATTCAATATTTCTATACCCCCTCCATCTTTCTGTGCTTTATCCAACCTCCACATTACTATTTACCTTTATTGTCTTTTTTCTTTTTACATTATTTGTCTGTTCTATTTATAACCTTTGATTATTCACATCTTCTCTACTTATTATATCACATCGTTTAACTGTTTCAAATACCTTTCCCTCATAGTTTACATTTTTCTTTTTCTTTTCTTTTTATTTTTCTTTTGCCACTCACAGAGCATTTTTTAACATTACAACACATAAAATCAACATTATTGTTTACAAAATTGTTGTTTACAAACAAGTTTACAAAATTTAAAACTGAATTATCTATTTGGTTACAATTAGCAATCGAACAAATTTTGCATCTTTTGTCAGAACATTTAATAAATTTAGAAAATTTGTCATACAACAATTGTAACTGTAGCTTTTTAACTGAACTAACCCCTGCCACAAGATATGGTTCAGGGCCACACAACGGGCCAGATGCTAACAAATTACAATACGTTCATGATTCAAAGTGGTTAATTTTTTATCTTTTAACGTTTTAAATTTTTATATAAAATTTAAATATTTAACACTATTATTAGATTTTATATATTTTAATAAAAATAATCTAATTTATATGAAAGAAATTGTTTTAATTTTTATTAAATATTAATCACAGTTATAAGTTTTTTAATAGCAATAACATATAGAATAGGTGCAAAACATCACTATTTTTATAAGTTACAAAATAATTTAATTTAAATGAGGAAATTTTAAATTTTATTAAATATTTATCACTGTTATTAGATTTTGTAGATTATTTAATAATAATAACAAATAGAATAGGTGCACAGCACCACTATTCCAATTAGTTATAAAATAATGATAAGTAATGAAAAATTAACAATTGATTTGAAAGTATTTATATTTTTACATTTGTATTTTATAGTTTTTAATTATTTCTAATTTTAATTGTTAAAGCTATTATCCAAACCATAAGTTGTTTATATTATTATTAATATAGGATCAATGAAAAAATACAATTATTCAATGAAGATGAAAAGCTAATCACAAAAGACCTTCTAAATTTTCCACCAAAAAATCCCAATAATTTGTATTATGGGGGGGATTTCTTCAGAAGAGACCCCTTCCACGGTGGGTTTCTGTTAGTATCCAAGCATTAAAAAAATAGGTACCAGTTTCCCAACACACCAGGAGCAAAGAATTAGAAAATTTTGTTTAAATTCATTCTCATGTTCAGAATTTTTAGAAAATCCGTTTCTTTCTAATTCTTTGCTAAAATTGTAAATCGCTCAAATGTTTATTATTTTGTGGTTCTTTTTATTTTAACTATTTAATTAACTAATTAACATCTAATTAACAATTAATTTATCTAATTTAAATTTTATAGTAACTGTTGGAGATTTGTGGCCATACATGACGCCACAGGTTTATGGCCGTAAAAGATCTATCGCCCCAGCCCCCACTCTTCAAAACATTGGCACGTCCTTGTTGAACCCTCTATAATGTTTTAATTATTACGTCCCTGAATATGTGACTCAAGCTCCTAAGTTCGGAGAATGCAAATAATTTCGCTGACGTGATTGCCGTGCTCGCGAAACGTATGCTAGAAAAGAAAGATATGTCCAGACAACCACTATACCTATAACATAAACCAATTTCATATTAATTTATGTAAATCTCGCTTTTTACTAGTAAAAACTTTCCAACTTTGGAACACTATGCTTTTAAATCTCGTAACTTCTCATTTTATCTTCCTCAGAAATCCGCAGTAAACATGGCAAAACGCGAGATCGATCAGCGGATGCCATATTTACCATTCGACATAGACGCAGATTATGTAACAGATTGGATGGCAGAAAAAGCTGTGAGTGAACTCCATGAAACAGACGAGACGAGAAAAGAAGCGTTAATTGAGCTAAGAAAACTAATTGGAGGTAAGATCAAGTAATCAGAGGTAACGTGTGACTAATTAGAGGTAATGAAATATATATCGGACCTTCTTGAAGCAAGAGAGACTTTAATACATCCCTTGTGCCATTAATAATTTCAATAATAATTCTATTTCGTTCTGTTGATTCATTTTCTTATTACAGATGATCCTCGATTCACACTTCCAATGGATGATGCTTACTTGCTTTTTTATTTAAGAAATCGGAAGTTCAATGTAAAAAAGGCAGTAACCCAAATTCGGCATTTACTTACGGATGAAAACAAGTCAAGGCCACGCATTCGATCCAGATTTTGACGGATTTAAGAAAGCTATTAAGAGTAAATTAGTTGGCATTTTACCTTACAGAGACTCCAATGGCACTAGTATTGTATTCATCAATTTCAGTGAGTATACTAAGTTTTAAGCATATCGTCAACTAAAGTAGTACTTAATTTTAAATAAGTTGCTAACTTAGGAGGAAGCCATTAATTTTTAATCCGTTTCGAACTTAAGCAACTACTGTAGAACACCGATAATTCGAAATAAAGGGATAGGTCCAAATTTTTATAAGCGAAATTTCAGATAATTCAGGAATTCCGTTTCCAGCGTTAAGGTGAAAAGAAACTATAACATGTTGTTCAAAAACGCATTTAATTATATTTTAAAAATTACTATATTGATAATAGAAAACATTGACATTAATTAATATATACAGTGTGTCTACAATCGACCGTCCAATCTCTGCGCAGCTGTATTCCTTGCAAGATTCTAAGCAAAAAGTTTGCGAGAGACAATTCTCAAAAATGCATATTTAAAGAGTTATTAACGATTAAAGAATAGCCAATCGCGCTACAACTGCACCACCTATTTTTAGGAATTAGCCATTTATGCATCAGCAGCATAAAGCCATCCTAGTTTTTTAAAGCTTGGAAGAAATTCAGGTTTCCGGTTCGTTCACCGAAAAAGTTGGGATTTTTAATCGCACCCCAAATTTAGTTACGATTTTTACGGCACGTTAAGAACAAGGCTTACAAATTTGCCAATTTTTCCAAGTTATATTGTAATGATTGGCTAATTTCAAAAGACATTTTAAAATCTTATATTCCAAATAAAACAAACTTATTGATAAACGATTAAATAAAAGTCTCGCAGTTGAAACTTCTTAACGGTCATTAACAACGTTAATAAAATTTAACTACGACGCAGGGCTGGTTAAGGCTTTTTGAGGCCCTTGAAAAAATTTTATTTCCAGACCCATTTTAGTATAAATTAAGTCTACATAGTTATTTGTTTTGAGGTAATAAGGGAAAAAAATTAAGATTAACTTAAACCAAAATACTCATAAACTTCCAAAAATTTGAAAAGTAAAATATATGAAAATTTCATGTGTAATATAAGTATTATAAAATATATATTAAAAATTTCTCTTTTTCTTTGCTCTTTCTTCAGCAAAATTATCAATTATTTCTATGAAATTAATAACATCTACATCATTTTCTATGAACAATACAGCTGGACAACTTAATTTTGACAGATTTAAGGAATTTTGTAATGGATTTTTACTCGTCGAAATACTGAAATTAGTCTTTTTCTAGTTTCATAGTAAATAAATACGCAATATAGTTTCGACATTACGTTTCTCGACGAATTCGAAGTGGCGTTCGGAGATTATCACGCCGTTCCACTCAAAAAGCAGGTTCTAGACATTTGCCATTTTTGTTCATGAAATAATCCGGTCCTGACGCAGTAGGTCGCGAAGTGATTTGTTTCAATATAAGCTTATTTTTATACTTCGTATAAATTCATCGTTATGTATGTGTACGTTTGTACAATGCAGAAAATAAAATTTAAATCTGTTATTTTTTTGGAAAGTACCTGAGGTTTTTGTAAACACACACACACAAACAGTGTAAGACTGATACAAGAAATCACGGGTTTTCAAGATAACCCGTATAGCAAACGCCACAGATAATTCCTCGTGTAAAAAATATCGCGATAAAATGTTTCTCCATATCAATTAGCTATCTCACTCGGACATACAGTACATACGCCGAAAAGTTCGTTACGTCATTTACGATACGATAAGTTGGCGCAGTATAGCCCAGATGCTCTTGCGCCATAAAACACCTAAACAAACAAACATTTACGATAAGAATAAATATATTGGAAATAACGCTAATATGAAGAAAATATATATCGATAGCGAATAACCTTGGAAGAACAGATACAAGAACAGTCCGTCGCGGTTAAATTTCCACTTAACCATTTGTTACTTTTGGACGATATTTAGCTTAGGTGTACTGGTCTTCTGAATTTTCTCATATTTTTCTTCTCTTCATATGAAAGTCGAAAGAATTGATTTGATGAAAGATTTTTTACATGCTCATTTTGAGTTTATAAAATATACCTTAATTTGTAATTAACGACAACATTAATTGATGTTTAAGGACAAAAAAAAACATTAAAAAACACAGATAACCTCAAACGCAATCATCATAATTATTCCTAAACAACATTCGTAGCGAGAAGCAGGGGAGGACTGCGTCCTCACAAAAGGCGCATACCTTGGATATTCGGAGCGTCAGTGAGTGTTGTTCGCAAGAAGGGCAATGGGAAGGTGGCCGCCGAAGGTGGCGGCGCTGTAATCCCAGACAGGACGCTTGAACAGCGTAATCAGCCGCCGAGGCGGCTGAGGGGGAGATGGATTGCCAATCAACACGGCATTCATAGATGCACGTTCACGTAAAGTCGTCATTCAACGCACACCGAAACCAGCTGCCGGGGGGCCGCCACGGGGAACGGCCACGGCCCAGGCAGCAGGACCGGAGACACCCCCATGGGCCAGCCGAGTAACCTACAGGAACCGGCCAAGCCCGGAGAGGAAGGTGTTTAGCACTGCCACGGAGGCAGCGCGAAGGCGGGGGGATCCGGTGGGATCCAGGAGGTCGGACAGACCTGGTGGCGAGGCGAGGCCTAAACGGCGGCGGGCGAGAAGGAGCTCCTCCCTGAGGTAGCCGTAGGCCGGACACCGCAAAAGAATGTGTTCCAGTGTTTCGTCAGCACCTTCCTGACACTGGAGACACACAGGCGACGGGAGTTGCCTAATGCGGTGGAGGTACTTGTTGGTGAATGCACAGCCAATTCTGAAACGATGCAGCCTGGTCTGTGCCCCCCTTGGGAGACAATCGGAAAGAAAGTATGGCGACTTTCGCACCTCGAACTTTGATCGGAAGTGCCCCGTGATGTCTCTCTTCAAGAGGTTCACCATGTCACTTCGATAGGTGTCCTTCAGACTCCTGATACGGCAGGAAAGGGAGGGGTTGTGCGGGGAGGGTCTGTTACTGCAGGAACCGTTTACGTCCTCTAGGGCTCGACGCGCCCAAGTGTCCGCAATTTCGTTACCACGATTACCGGTGTGGCCAGGAAACCAACAGTACGTCACAGACCTCCCCTCATCCGCACATCTAGCCGCCGCGACCACAATGTCCTGGACAATGGGGCAAACCAGCCAAGCAGCAGGATCGGCCTGGAGGCCAAGCAATGCAGCCTGAGAGTCACAGAAAACGGTAACATCGGAGCTACCGTGGTGAAGGACCCAGTTGGTGGCTTCCCACAGACCGACAAGCTCCGCTTCCGTGGAGGAGGAGCACAGCGGTAAGTGGAAGCATAGGGCCAAACCGATTTTCGGGATCGCAAGCGAGGCACCCCCCTTCCTGGAGACTGCACAGAAGGACCCATCCGTAAATATTTGGAAGGGAGGCAAGTCCAGGTTGGCGATGGAATCACGTACCAGGTCGCGCAGGACTCCGGCGTCCACTGACTCCCTGCTCGGCACTCCATGGAGGGAGGGGTGCACAGTCGGAAGAGCGAGAAGCCATGGAACAGCAACAGGGTCCCGCTGTACCTGCGGCGCGACGTGTAATAGGATGGAATTCCTATAATGACGGGCAATCACCGAACCATCAGCCCTGCTGTGCAGACGTTGGTGGATGCGGTGCTCAGGAGGAAGGTCCGCACGGCCTCTAGTTGCCAAGCCAGCAAGGTGCGTTGCGCCAATTGCAACCGGGGACACAATGCCGACACCCATGATTGTCCAGTTCGAATTGCAAGGCTGGAAGAGAGGAAGAGGTTCTGCTTCCAGCAGTACGGTCTTTTACCTTCTGCTGGTCAGCACCGCAAGCCGGGTACGGCCCCTGCCGCCCGCAAACCCTCTACCTCCAAGCCAGCAGCGAAAAACATCACCGCACCAACCGAAGCGGCTCAGGCCCCCTTGAAGCCCACGAGCTCGAGGACG
>QLNU02015231.1:3168-18116 GCA_006491805.2 Dysdera silvatica | reverse complement strand
ATGTTGGCGAACTACAAAAACTCACAATAGGTCTAAGAAGAATATCGTGTTTATGGACTTTTGGGAGTCCATAGAACAATGGTATTCTTCCAGACGAACAACGGAGTCGCGAGTAAAGTTTCTCATCCAGTTTCGACTCTTTGTGAAGTTTTAGCAGGCAACCATTCATCTGCCTCTCAATACAACCAGTAGGGTCTTTATCTACAACGGAATAGGTATCGCCATCATTTAAAAGTGACATTACTTTATCATCGTAAACCGACCTATCCATCACAACCGTAGTACGACCCTTATCTGCCGGTAAGACCACAACCTTTTTACTGTCTCTGAGGGCTTTCCGCTTAGGAACAGAAAGATTGTCCACAAGTGCCTTACGTTCAAATAACACTCTCGAAACCTCCATGCGCACTTCAGCACACCTATCCTCCGCCATGTTCCACAAGGCCGGTTCAATAGCCGAAAGGATTTTTGAAACCGTAATCGATGAGGGTGTAGGTGCAAAATTCAAACCACGTGATAGCACAGAAGTTTCACAATCACTCAGGCGTCGCTTAGAAAGGTTAAGAACCCAACGGGAGTCCATTCGACCACTGTTCCTGCAGTAGTTTCGTTTGTACTCCGTTCTCAATCTTTCAAGCTTTTCCTTGTGAACACCACGAACTCTAGAACGAGTAGTTGCTTCTTCTCTTTCAGCTTCAACCAAAACACGGGAGAAGGTTTCAGAGTCGAGAGCAGTTTCCAGACTAGGTTCAAAAGATACCATCATCAGGCGCGTACGATTAATCATGTTATGACAATGACCAATCCGTGCAGACAAAACTTGAAACTTGCGTTCTTTGCAATGTTACGTCCTTCAGTCGTAAAGACAAGGGGTTTCACACGCAAAGCCTTAGGCACCAATTTCTCCGATTTACAACAGTGATTGAAAGTCAGATGTTCTTTAAAGCGGACAATTCTACATCTCTCTTTAATGTATTTCCTAACACGGCTCAACATAGCCTGCCCGTAAGAATTTCTAACGAAACAATACAGAGTTTCACCAGGAGATTCCATAACAAACAGTTATTTCGACACTGGCGTAAGGTTCCCAACATGCGGGTATATAAGCTTAGGACTTTCACGAACTCTTCATTCTGCCTTCACTTGACAAAGGGAGCAGTTGGCTCCCGAAACGTCGTGTTTTTAAACCTTACGCCAGTGTCGAAATAACTGTTTGTTATGGAATCTCCTGGTGAAACTCTGTATTGTTTCGTTAGAAATGAGGTACTGAGCACCTCCGACTTTTAAACACCCTTTTAAATCATTTTTTTTTAATTCTGAAATAATCTAAATTATTTCATGAATTTTTACATACATTTACTTTCTTTTTGGTAAGATGTTCTCACAAGTCTTTCATTTTCAAAGAATGCAGTTCTTTCATATTATTATTCGTTGGTGTATATTTTTTACGCTTGCTCAGATTCGATTTTTAGAATTTATACTATTAAATGAACATTGGATTTTTTCTTGCCGCTGATCTTACCTAATTCTGAGTTTCATCCTTTCACGGCATTATTAGTCGGAAATTGACAAATTCTCGCCAACATTTCCCTTGGCGTAGTTTTGGTTATTCTGTCGCAAATGGCACCATCTGCAAATACTACGCCCGCAAGTGGCACGCCACCGTTGAATATAATGACTGGTCTAGCATTTTTCCCCATATCCAAGTTTAAACAACGCTCTTGTTGCGGCTTGGTTGCAACATCGGTAGCTAACAAACGCGTTATTCTGGACATTGCGTAATTTATTGAAGCATTTGTGCTGATCTGATTGCAATTCATTTTTGTGAAATATTTCAAGCTAAATGGACCAGTTCCAATAAAATATAAATCAGAATTTCATTTTACTTTTACAACTCCAATTCAAAATTTTTAGAATAATCCAAGAAGGTATTGCATTGTCTTCTGGCGCAGTATAGCCCAGATGCTCTTGCGCCATAAAAAAGCCAAACAATCAATCAAGCATTGTCTTATAAAATGCATGATATCTGTAAAAATAAACAACAGAGATAAACGACAAAATTATTAAGCGTTTACAACAAGCTGAAGTATGTTATGTTGTTCACACGTGTCTAAAGAATTGATAGAGATTTTATGAAAAATTATTGAAATTTTTCAAAGAATTAAAATATTCCCAGCGCCGATTCAAAATATTAGAATATCTGTAAAATTATTGGATTGGCCAACGTTGATGATAAAATTTGCATCAATAGCACCACTGTAAAGCTAGTATGCGTATAAAGGCTTGTTTGAAAATCAGCTTTAATTAATTGGAAGTTTAAAATGGGCCCCACGAAAGACATAACGAACGCTACTAACAAGGGAACAACACCGAGTGGGAGTCCTAACTGAGAATTGAGACCTATTGCAATTTATAGATTTTAGACCCCTAATTACAAATCAGAAGTTCTTTTTCTGTAAAATTCATAAATTAATTTTTAATTAACAAATAAAGTTCAAACAACAATGTCAAACAATCAACGTTTATTGGCGTAGTGATACCAACGCCGATGGTATGGCGTGATTAGATGGTGAAACGTTCGAAAGAAAATAAATATTTCTGCCTTCGGTGGGACCTGAACCCACGACCTTCCACTTGCCGGGCGGAGGCTCTACCCACTGAGCTACGAAGGACAATATATAATCTCTTTACGAACGTATATATATTGTTGCCAGTTATTTCGCAGAATGGTGTAGTACATAGACTACTATTTAAACCAAATTGCAAAGAGACTGGTATTAAATTGATCGAAATGCACGTTGCAGCATATGTATTTATTTTATATAAATCGAACACTACGCAGATTAAATCAAACAACAATGGAGGGTCGTGGGTTCAGGTCCCACCGAAGGCAGAAATATTTATTTTCTTTCGAACGTTTCACCATCTAATCACGCCATACCATCGGCGTTGGTATCACTACGCCAATAAACGTTGATTGATTGACATTGTTGTTTGATTTAATCTGCGTAGTGTTCGATTTATATAAAATGGATAACAAATAAAGTTTTCAAAATTGGCGCAAATATGAGCTGTTTGGCGAAATATTTGTAGGAATTGGCGATGTTTTTATGGTAGTTTCAAAACTGTTTTGTTTTTGGTAGGAAAAAGGTTTTCAAACAATATACATGCTTTTTGTGAAAACAAGCAGAATTATCATTTCAGATAAATTAAACTTCAAGTGCACTTTCTCTATTTATAAAAAATAATACCACAAAATTTAAAAATTTGTATAATGTGCATACGATGTGAAAATCGAAAGTAAAAATTTAAATATGGGTTTGTTTCTAGCAGAATTAGTTAAAAAAACAAATAAGACTACTTTGAAAATGGTATTGAACCAAAAAATATTCAAAACATAATATTTGGTTACAGTAAGTGCATTTTAAAAACGAGTGATTCGTATATAATGAAATATTACAATGAATATTATCAACTGCGAAGGAAAGGGTTTCTAGATCATTTAAAGTTTCAGGATCGTTATCTGAATAATTGAACTTATACCAGGAATAATTGTAATATCGAAGTAATAATAATTGTAACATCGAAGGATATTGTTCAGATTGAAGTTGGTTATATATTAAAGTATGCATTCTAACCAAGTTAAAAGCATGCCAACTTAACTCAAATTCTCGTCAATACCTCGATTACCGTCATAATTGCGCCCAATTCTTAGGAGGAATTAGCCAAATAGTTAAAATTAATTTGCGCCAATTTTGAAAACTTTAGTCGTTAATTAAAAATTAATATATGGATTTCACAAAAAAGGACTTCGGATTCGTAATTAGGGGTCTAAAATCTATAAATTGCAATGTGTCTCAATTCTCAATTAGGACTCCCACTCGGGGTAGTTCCCTTGTAAGACTGGGCTTGTGACTCTACACAATGAGGTACTTAGTAAACAGATGATTGCTGAAAAAATGAAATGCTCTCAAGAAACTGTGAATAAAATTTTAAAAAATTATTCTAGAAATCAAAATTTTAAAAATAATCGTGCAAATAGTGGTCGTAAGCGAATAACCATACTAAGACAGGACAGAATGTTGAAACGTATAATGCTAAAAATCGCTTCAGAAGCCCGAGATTCATAAGTAGAAAGTGGTGGAAACAAGGAATGGATACCTCAACATCTACCACACTGCGATAACTCCATAAACTTGATTTTGGATCACGTGTGCCCAAGACAAAGGAGCTACTTACTTGAAAGCAAAAAGGGCCAGAGTGCGGTGATGCAAAGACAGATTGCAATGGGGTATTCAAGACTGGAATAATGTACTTTTTAGCGATGAATCAATGTTTTGCGCTTCCCACGCTTCATCCGGGTATCCGTGTTTGACGTTTTAAGCAAGAAACTTTTACTACAGATTACTTGAAGCGCTCAGTGAAGTTTAACACCTCTACCTTGATTTGTGGGTGTACGCATACTGAGTTCTTATGAAAGTCGTGGGTTTTGACAGGAAGGGTATAATTCCGAAGTATACAAGGAGATACTCGAGCATTGCATGATTCTATCATCGAAGTATCTATTTGAGGATGACTTTATCTTCCAACGAGACTCTGCATCTTGCCACACGTCAAAGGCCACCACTGCTTGGCTTAATAACAATAAAACCAAAGTACTTCTTTGGTAGACCAATTCGCCCGATTTAAACCCCATCGACAATATGTGGGGTTTAATGAATTAGAATTAAGCATGAAGGATTTAGCTCCAAAGGACAAAAATGAACGCATGAAAAGTGTGAAATCCATTTGGGAAACTATTGGCAAAAATGACTGCAAAAAAATAGTATGCCAGATCTTCTACCTGATGTTATTAAGGCCACGGGAGATACCATTAAATATTAACTATTCACAATGTTTTTCGTTTAATAGAAATAAAATACAGGGTACCAGGGAGGAAATTTACATACAAAAGGTTAAACACTGGTAAAATAGCAACGAAAAAGATCACCCTAGTAAAATAGCAATGAAAAAGATCACCCTAGTAAAATAGCAATGAAAAAGATCACCCCGGTAAAATAGCAATGAAAAAATCACCCTCGTAAAATAGCAATAAAAAAAGATCACCCTGGTAAAATAGCAATACAAAAGATCACCCTGGTAAAATAGCAATAAAAAAGATCACCCTGGTAAAATAGCAATGAAAAAGATCTCCCTGGTAAAATAGAAATGAAAAAGATCACCCTGGTAAAATAGCAATAAAAAAGATCACCCTTTTTCATTGCTATTTTAATAGTGTTTAACCTTTTGTATGTAAGTTTTCTGTTTAAATGAATCATACTTTTTTTTTTTTTGCATGTTATTCTAATTTTTTGAACCGCTGCGAAAATTATTCTAATTTTTTGAATTTTTAAAAGAAATTCACTGTAAAAAAACTTTGCAATATCATACTAATTTTTTTATGTTATGGTCATCTATAAAATGTGTAGAATGGGATAGCATACTTTAAAATTCTCAAGCAATCATCTCTGCTGAAACGAATGCAAATATCAAACCTCTATGTGCTTTATTTTTCATTAATCTTATATTTTGAATTGGAGTTGTATAATAAAACTAGTTGTTGTTCAACACTGCACTTTGAACACCAGCCGCCACTGAAAATTGAAACAAAAATGCTATTTATTTTGCAGAATATTGGAATCCAGATGACGGCGGGATGGATACATTTCTGCGTGTCGCTGCAAACATTGCTATTGCCTCCATCGATTTTCACAAAGCAACACAAATTTGTGGTATTCAGGTTATTGTTGATGTCAGTGATTTGAGCTTAAAGCATTGCAAATATTTCTCGCCAAAATATATGAAGCTGCTTTCTGCAGGAACAACGGTAAGTGAAGATATACAAAAATCATTTCCGTTAACTTATACATGTTAATATTGGCCACCTGCCGCGTTGGCAGGCAGCCAACATACCAAATTGGCACCATGTATGGAAGAAAAACCATATGAGTTATCCATTTTGGCCATTACTGTACATGCAATTAAAGCTCATTTGTTTGAACAAGTTAATAAGACTTCTCTACCATTTTTTCTTCCCACAGAACGTATTTCCAGTGAGAATAACGGCGATTCACATGCTAAATGAATCAATTATACTTCGTTCTGTATGGAATATACTGAAACTTTTTCTATCTGACAAAATGAAGAAGAGAGTAAGTAAAATTGATAGTTAAAAGTAATGATAATAACATTAGGTAATATCAACTTAAATTTTTATGTGTTACTTACATAGGCGTAGAATTTTCAAAATTATTGAGACTTAGGCCACCCACAAATAGTACGAAATTTACCAAAAAATAAGCAAATTAAACAGTGATTAGCTTATCATTAATTAATAAGTAAGCAATAATAAATTTTGATAATAAATAATTTAGTTTAATAGCGACACACTGCACTAATCAATAGAAATAAAAGCAACACAATTTTTATGGTGCAGTTCGATAAAATCATTAACACGATAACACTGCTGATAGCTATTTCGATAGCGTTAACCAGCTACCGTCGTCAGAGCGAATGGCGGCTTCATTCGCTCTGAAGACGGTAGCTGGTTAACGCTATCGAAATAGCTATCAGCAGTGTTATCGTGTTAATGATTTTATCGAGCTGCACCATAAAAATTGTTTTGCATTTATTTCTAATAAATAATTATTAAATACCAATATTAACGAAAATCTGTAAAATACCTTGCATAAATTGCACCTTATACAAGCTCTATTATGCAGAATAATACGTATTTTACTGATGACATCTATTTCGCCTCCTTGGAAGATTCCGCGCCGGATGGGGATCTCGGCCGTTTCTATTTTACTGTCTGGCGTGTTTAGCTGTAACCGGGTTCTCCATTGTTTCATGCTGCTCTGTAGGAATCGGATGATTGAGGGATGCACTTTGTATATGCTGAGTATTTCAAGGAGCCACGAGTGCGGAACAGAGTCGAAAGCCTTCTTGTAGTCTATGTATGCGGTGTTGAGTTTTCGCTTTTGTTTTCTTGCTTGTTCCAGGATAACTGAGTCGATGGTAAGCTGCTCTTTACATCCCAGAGTCCCTTTCTGGCATCCCTTTTGTTCTTCCGCCATTAAGTTGTTGCTTTCGCTGTGCCGGCTTATTTTTTCAGAGATGCACCCCGTGAGTATCTTGTACAGGGTGTTCAGGCACGTAATGGGTCGGTATTTCGCTGGGTTACTGGTATCCTGGTCCTTCGGTAGGAGGTAAGTTATTCCCTTGCAGAGGAATTCAGGCATTTTGCTGGGGTCTTCAATTATCGCCGTAAGTTCCTTGGCTAATGGGCCATGGGCGCTGGTAAATTTCTTGTACCAGAAGTTGTGTATGCCGTCAATACCCGGGGCTTTCCAGTTGTGCGTACGTTGGATTACCTGCTGGAGTTCCTCTATCGTGATGCCCGTATACTCCATCTCCTCTATTCCTCTCGTAGCCTCCATTTCTTGCTGAATCCAGGGGGCGCTTTTGTGCTGTATTTCATTGGACCATAGTGTCTTCCAGAAGGTCTCTATTTCTGCTGGCTTTGGGGCTTCGTACTTGTCTTTGTTCGCTGGGGTCTCTCGAAGCTTCCTGTAGAAGGCCTTCTGGTTTGCTTGGAATTGCATGTTCTGTTGTTTTCTGTTGGTATAGTCTTTGTATCTTCGGAGTCTTCTGGCGTATACACCCAGTTTTTGTTTGAGGGTATCCAGATATTCGCTGATGTGTTTATTGGGCTCTTCGTGTCTTGTATGAATCCTATTTCTCTTAAGGGCCATCTTCACTTTCCTCACTAATTTCTTACTCCTATTTCCCTGCATGTACTGGGTTATTCGCCCTATGCTGCTGCGGAGCTCTTCTATTCTTTTTTGCAGTCTCACTTGCCATGGTGGTTGGGCTTTGTTTCCTCTGTTACTTCGGCCTTCGTTCCTTACTTCATACCCATTGACGCGTGATGCCGCTACTGCTGCACAGTATATGGCGGTGTGTATTTCCTGTAGGGAGTTGTGTTTCTGTAGGTGTAGTGGCAGGGTATGTTCATTGAGGATCTTGGTTGCTGCGCAGAGTTTGCAGGATGCCGGTTAACGTGGGATTCTTGGTCCTGTCGCCACATCCGAGCCTTCATATTCCGCCAGGGCACATTGGAAACCTTCTTCCATTTTCTCCACGTCCCTCCTCTCTTTATCTTCTATGATTGGTTGGGGCGGTTCTCTTACGCTAGTTGGTGCTTCTGCGTTGACCTCACTGGTTGGAGTGTTTGCTAGATTATTGGAAACGTCATCTCTTAGCCTTTGTAGTATGGGCTCTGCTAAGAGATTTCTGGTTATTATGTTCCTGCGTTGGGTTGTTATCCTTTCTATACTGATGTCCAGGTGTGGGTACTGTTGTGCGAATTTGGCGTGAAGTGTGGGTCTGTAATTTGTCATGTCTGTTTCTAGCTTTGTAATCGTATAGTAGGTGCGCATGATGTAGGTGTTCATATCTATTGTCCATGACATGCGCTGGCGTGGTCTTTCAGCCCTAGTGGTTGTACCTGTATTAGGCTGCAAAGCACTTTGGGCTGTGTTGGTTCTATACTCCTGTTCAACTTAACCTGACAGTGGAGGAAAGGCTATGCCTTGTAACCTTCCGCCCTTACAAAATAGTTCGTCAGTTAAGTACTACATTTTTGTGTTAAATTCATCGTCAAATGCAAACAACATGTCTATATAATTAATCTAGAATTTTATATATAATATGCACCCAATAATATCACATTTCGTCTTTATTTAGGGGAAAAATGTGTTTATTACGTCATCGCTTTGGTATCCAATAGGGTCAAAGCATGTTTTGGCGCAATTTGGAGAAAATAAAAATTGCAGCAACCCTTTCCCTCCACCCCAAAACGGGAAGACGATTCATTCTCTGTTCTTTCTTTCGGACTTCGCATTTTCGCAAACACGTAATAATGGCTACTGTTCCTGTATCGAATAATAGTTCTTTTACATTTCAACCGCATAAGGCTGGAAAACCACGTGGAAGTTCCACTAAGGTTATTGACATGAATGTTTTTTTTCAAAATACGTGAAGATTACCCAAAATATCTGAGAATGATGTCATAGCGATTGTTTCCAGCTTAACTGGTGTTTCTCCTTCCAGCATACACGGAATAAAAGCTGAATTAAAAGATAAAGGGAAGTTTTCAACTCCGCAGAGAAAGCGCCCACTAAAAGTAGCAATGCATACGAGGATAAAAATTTACGATGAATTTATATTATCGGCAGTACGGAGAAAAGTTCACGCTTTCTTTTTCAGGAACGAAATTCCTACAAACCTAAAAGTTATGGCTGCCATTAATGAAAATTGTGACTCGCCAAACGTCAGTATTAGTACAGCAAGACGTCTACTGATAGATTTGGGTTTCAGTTTTACTAAACGAAAACGAAAGTCTGCGCTGATAGAACGCGATGACATTCATCGTTGGCATCATCGCTATTTTCGAGACATCAAACGTTTTCGTTCTGAAGGTCGACCCATTATTTACGCCGATGAAACTTGAGCAAATTTTGGCCATACCAAAACGAAAGTATGGGTCGATTCCACTGTCAAATCGGCGAAACAGGCGTTTTTGGATGGCCTCTCACCGGTCTCCATCCCGAAAAGGGTTCAGAAATGTCTTGGTTCATGCTGGAAACGAAGAAGGTTTTATAGATAGATGGTGCTTGTGATGTTTTTTTTAGCTTGCAAGAAAAAAGGCAATTACCATGGGAAGATGAATGGGGAATATTATGTGGATTGGTTTAGGAAGAAATTTCTCGCCAACGTGAAGTCGAATAGCGTCATTGTATTCGATAACGCCTCATATCATAGCGTATTGGTTGAAACTATTCCATCGACATCTACACGGAAAGCCGATATTCAAGCTTAGTTGACAACCAAAAAGATTCCATGGAGTTGCGATATGTTGAAGGCCGAACTTTTACATTCAGTAAACGACGTCCGTAAGAATTACGCAAGTTATCGCATTGACAAAATAGCTGCTAAATGTGGGCACACTGTCCTCCGCATACTCCCCTATCACTGTAAGCTTAATCCTATTGAATTGGTTTGTAGTCAAGTGAAGGGCTACGTTGCTGGTCAAAACCAAACGTTTAAAAAGAATCAAGTTTCGAAACTGACACTCGAAGGCATCGATAGAGTCACACAGCATGCTTGGAGGAATTGCGTCGATCACGTAATGAAAACTGAAACTCAAATGTTAAGGTATTATTACCCTCCGCAGGGATAACACAATTGCCAAATATGGTCAACACAAGAAAGCCTCCGGGGCGAGAATTTTGTGAGTTTTCGTGGGGGAATTTATTATACAATAATTTTTGCCACCCACGTATTAATTACAGCTCAAACTAGAGCTTATGTAATTTTGGAGAAAAAGAGACGCTTTCCCCATCCTGGATTCGAACCAGGGTCCCTCCGTTTAGCCCGGAGTGTCTTGGACCGCTAGACGAATGAGGACAGGAAACAACGCTCTCTTTCTCCGTATGTAAAGATGTTAAGGTATTATTACCCTCCGCAGGGATAGAATTTTGTGAGTTTTCGTGGGGAATTTATTATGCAATAATTTTTGCCACCCACGTTTCAATTACAGCTCAAACTAGAGCTTGTGTAATTTTGGAGAAAAAGAGACGCTTTCCCCATCCTGGATTCGAACCAGGGTCCCTCCGTTTAGCCCGGAGTGTCTTGGACCGCTAGACGAATGAGGACAGGTAACAACGCTCTCTTTCTCCGTATATAAAGATGTTAAGGTATTATTATCAGCAGTGATAAATACAATTGTGTTAATGAAAAATTGTGTAAATTAAAAGTTTCATTTGCAATAAAAAGTATGAAGAAAGGAAGAGCCCCTGGTGATGATGGTATTACATTAGATATCCTAAAAGAAGCTGGAGAATATGTAGAAGACATACTTGCAAAATTCTTTACCAAATGTCTTAACAGCGGTAACATACCAAACCAATGGGATTCTGCAACAGTAATTCTTTTGCATAAAAAAGGTGATAAAGAGGATTTGAAAAATTACCGACCAATTAGCTTGTTACCTGCTATTTATAAAATCTTCACAAAAGTGCTAACACATCGCCTGCAGAAAAAATTAGATGCAGCTCAACCAAGAGAACAAGCTGGATTTCGAAGTGGATTCAGTACAGTGGACCATATTCAAGTATTAAGAGAATTAATTGAAAGAACACATGAATATGAACTTCCATTGTGTGTTGCATTTATTGACTATGAGAAGGCCTTTGACTCTATTAAAACATCAGCAGTCATCAACTCTTTAAGATCAACAGACATTGAGGATGTGTACATTGACATGGTGAAACGTGTGTATAAAAATGCAAGTGCAAAATTTCGGTTACATAAAGATACCAAAACTATCAAAATTGGTAAAGGTGTGAGGCAGGGAGATACCATTTCTCCAAAACTTTTTACTTCAGCTTTACAGATGATTTTTCAGCAGATAAATTGGAATAACAAGGGAATAAAAATAAATGGTGAATATTTAAATCATTTGCGGTTTGCTGATGACATTGTTATTTTTTCAACGAACCCATCAGAACTCCAAGACATGGTACAGGAGCTCTCAACTAGAAGTAAAGAAGTTGGACTCAAGATGAACCTACAAAAAACTAAGATCATGTTCAATAATTTTGTAGAGGAAACAAAAATACAAGTTGACAACATTGAGCTAGAAATTGCTGATTCATATATTTACCTTGGCCAGCTGATTTCAATGGATGGCAACATTATGAAAGAACTCAACAGACGTATTAAACTTGGCTGGAGTGCATTTGGAAGAAACAGTTTTATCCTGAAGGGGAAATTGCCTTTGTGTCTAAAAAGAAAGGTCTTCAACCAGTGTGTATTGCCAGTCCTCTCTTATGGATCAGAGACATGGAGTCTAACAGTTGGAGCAATACGAAAGTTACAGACAACGCAAAGGAGCATGGAGAGGTGCATGCTTGGAATAACTAGGAGAGATCGAAAAAGAAACACTTGGGTGAGAGAGCAAACTAGAGTAGAGGACATCATTGTTAAAGTAAAAGGACTGAAATGGCGATGGGCTGGGCATATTGCAAGAAGAACTGATCAACGATGGACAACAGAAATTCTGAACTGGATTCCAAGAGACCACCGAAGACCTAGAAAACGTCCTCAAACTAGATGGGTGGATGAAATAAGAAAACAGGTTGGGGTGACGTGGAAACGAATGGCCCAGGATAGACTTGTGTGGAAAGCATTTGGAGAGACCTTCATCCAGCAGTGGATAGATAATGGTTGAATATGATGATGATGATGATATATATATATATTATTATGAAATTACCAAATAAATAAATATATTATATAATTTTAATAACGCATTGCATTTATTATACTTAATTTATAATTATTTTAATTATTATAATTTAATTATAATTATTTAATTATTAGCACTTAATTTATAATTATTTTAATTATTATACTTAATTAAGTAATTATTTTAATTATTATAATTTTAATTTATAATTATTTTAATTATTATAATTTAATTTATAATTATAATTTAATTATTATAATTTAATTTATAATTATAATTTTAATTATTATTTTATAATTTATGTGAATATTCTTTCCGCAGATTAAGTTCCACACAACGAATTTGAAGAGCCTGCACAAATGCATTGATCCATCCATTTTACCCAAGGAGTATGGAGGCACATTGGCCTTTGACAACACAAATAACTTGCTCCAAATGGTTGATGAGCGTGAGAACAGATACTATGAATTGTGGACCGCCAAATATTCCCAACAAAACTGCAGAGACTAATGTTAAAAATCAAGATTTCATGCAAGTTGATAATTAATATATATATATATATATATACTTTATTATATTAAACTATTTATTTATCTATATATTAAACTATTTATTTATCTATATATTAAACTATTTATTTATCTATATATTAAACTAATTATTAATATGTGCATATATAGAACCCAGATCCAAAAAATCAGAATCATTTTCGAATCTTAGAAAAACGCTCCTTTCTGTTGGAAATGTTATGGAGAAAATTTGAAACTTTTATGTTGTATATTTTATAAGTTATTCATATGTATTATAATTTTTAATATTAATTTTTAATATTAAATTGTTTATTCAAAGTTAAATTTGACGGTTAATAGTGGTTAGTAAACATTGGTTGACTTCTGCCTAAAATTTCAAATGCAAGACCGTAAAAATTAAGTGGATAACTAGGGTTATTTTTCAAAACGCGTTGTGTGTTAAACATAAACAAAATAAAAAAACACCAGGTTCTTTAAAACAGACATGAAACAATTATTCAATAATTACTGCCTTTTATTTTATATTATAAACACGATAATATATTTTCTAATTCCTTTAGAATATAACAGTGCCATTTATATAAGCATTTGGAGCTATTAACAAATTTCTACAGTACCATTAAAAGTTTACTTCACATATCTTTTACTACATTTAAACCTGGTATAAGCAATTTTAGTAACTTTAGAAAACATCATCTTACTTTAAATTACGAAAAGTTCAATTACTTGTTTTACAATGAGAATTGTGCTGGGGTATATAAACCACCAGAAAAATAAAACATTACGTTATAAGTTTAGTGATAAAGGAGGCACTTGGAATTACCGATTAAAAGAAGAGGAAGAAAGGCAACATTAACTTACATTTTTTGGACGGGAGTGTTTTCGGGAGTTTTCGTTTTAAGTGTTCATCTGACGTGAACACCACTCTTGAAGGTTGGTCTCTCTCTGATTTGGCAACAGTCTTTTCAAGTGTTTTTAAGGAGACGCCATCTTGATGATTTTCTGGTCTAAGGACTGCCAGATCCTTATCCGCCAAAAATAAATTGCCAACTTTCCTTTGGCCTTTGTTAAGTTTTGGGCGCTAATTTCGCCCATGTTGCAATTGGCGGCCGACTATGGTAGTCTGGAACTGGGCACTGCCCCGTGTTGACCTATTTTTGCACATGTTAATATGGTGGCTTTTTTTTTTTTGCGATGATTTATTTATTTTCTTTCGACCAGGGATTTCGTCTAAACTTAAGTTTTTATAGGTTTCGGTTGCTGATGGATATTAGCCATATTGTAGGGAGCGAAATAGCAGTTTTTAGGTACACTGATTGGCTAAAATTATTTTGTTTGCAAGTTAAAAATGGGTTTAAAAAATTAAATATGATAGGTAGGAAAAAAACAAAAAGGTGGATTTGTATGTTAAGGGGTCCTACTTTTAAAAAGAAAAGGAATTTAATTATAAGTGCCTTATTTATATTCAGAAATTTTAATAATGATGTTTTTTTGTGAAAATCAAATTAATTTAAATTTCACGAACTTTGTCAATTCAACAGGCATTTTTAACAAGTCTTTTCGTTTGTCACATAAAAAACAACTAAATTTAAAGTTCTTGAAAAGAATTCACAAAGAATTTGATTTTGTCTGGATGAATGGATGGCACAGGAAACTTGTTTACTTCCTATTATGCCCATGATGAAGGTTTCTTTGGACGAAGGTGCCGCCTCTTGAATGGAGGTGTCTCCTCTTGAATGTTAATTAATCTGGCATAGTGTTGTAGACGCAGTGTATAAATAATTGGAGGTACAACTCCATCAGAAAAAATTAAATAACAGGCGGCAGAATATCGAAAAAACAAAAACACTTAACAACATCTAAGCATATATTTATATATAGTGAGAGAGAGAGAGTGTATGTGTTTTTTATTTAATTAATTATCTATTTATCTGCTCCTGGGTGTTTAGATTTAATTAGTTATTTTAAAAACAGAATTTTCAATTTTCGCCTTAATAGAAATAAATAACACAAGAATTTTACAAGTTTTATAACCTTGCTTATGCTTTATATTACCAATAACATTT
>QLNU02015230.1:0-20663 GCA_006491805.2 Dysdera silvatica | reverse complement strand
CAGGTATATGCACCAACATCAAGCCATACCGACGAGGAGGTTGAGGAATTCTATGAAGAAATCAAACAGCTACATACCAAGGGGAAACAACACATCAAACTCATCATGGGAGATTTTAATGCAAGAATTGGACAACAGGAACAAGGAGAGACATCGGTTGGTAAATACGGATACGGGGAAAGGAATGAACGTGGCGATCAACTCATAGAATTTGCCGAAGCTGAAAATCTTAGCATCATGAATTCATTTTTTAAGAAGAAACCGCAAAGAAAATGGACATGGAAACACCCCAATGGAGGAACCAGCGAAATTGACTATATACTGGCAAACAAGAAATCAATTATTGAAGATTGCAGCGTACTGAACAGATTTAATACTGGAAGTGATCATCGAATGGTGAGATGTAAAATGCACTTAAATACTAAACTAGAAAGGCAGAAGCTCATTAGGAAACAAGTAAGTAAGAGGGTGGATTTAAAGAAATTAAAAGAAAATACCGAGGCATTCAAGTTGGAATTAAAAAATCGCTTTTCTGCACTGGAAGGACTTATTGAAGAAATTGATATCTCAGAAGCAAATGAAAACATTGTTAAGACAATAGTTGAAACTGCTGGGGAAATTGGTGGTGTAACCTGTAAAAAGCACAATAGCAAATTATCTGAGAAGACGAAACAGCTCATGAAAAGGCGAAGAGATATGAAGGTGGACAATCGAAATACCAGTTCCAGGATTGAGTACATAGAACTTTGTAAAACTCTGCGCAAAAGCATGAAAGAAGACATAAGAAAATTCAACTGTGAGTTAGTAAGGAAAGCCATTGAAAATAACAAGAGCCTTAGGGTTGTTAAAGGAAGTTTATCTGTTGGGAAGAAACACATCATTGCATTAAAAGGAGAGGATGGCACCGTAACAAGAAATAGGGAAGAAATACTTAGAAGAGTTGAAGAATTCTACAAAAAACTATATGAAAGTAACAGTGGATTAAACGAAGACACTGAAATAGTCGAAGGAACAGCTCCTAAAATCTTAAAAGAAGAAGTTTCATTTGCAATAAAAAATATGAAGAAAGGAAGAGCCCCTGGTGATGATGGTATTACATTAGATATCCTAAAAGAAGCTGGAGAATATGTAGAAGACATACTTGCAAAATTCTTTACCAAATGTCTTAACAGCGGTAACATACCAAACCAATGGGATTCTGCAACAGTAATTCTTTTGCATAAAAAAGGTGATAAAGAGGATTTGAAAAATTACCGACCAATTAGCTTGTTACCTGCTATTTATAAAATCTTCACAAAAGTTCTAACACATCGCCTGCAGAAAAAATTAGATGCAGCTCAACCAAGAGAACAAGCTGGATTTCGAAGTGGATTCAGTACAGTGGACCATATTCAAGTATTAAGAGAATTAATTGAAAGAACACATGAATATGAACTTCCATTGTGTGTTGCATTTATTGACTATGAGAAGGCCTTTGACTCTATAAAAACATCAGCAGTCATCAACTCTTTAAGATCAACAGACATTGAGGATGTGTACATTGACATGGTGAAACGTGTGTATAAAAATGCAAGTGCAAAATTTCGGTTACATAAAGATACCAAAACTATCAAACTTGGCAAAGGGGTGAGGCAGGGAGATACCATTTCTCCAAAACTTTTTACTTCTGCTTTACAGATGATTTTTCAGCTGATAAATTGGAATAACAAGGGAATAAAAATAAATGGTGAATATTTAAATCATCTGCGGTTTGCTGATGACATTGTTATTTTTTCAACGAACCCATCAGAACTCCAAGACATGGTACAAGAGCTCTCAACTAGAAGTAAAGAAGTTGGACTCAAGATGAACCTACAAAAAACTAAGATCATGTTCAATAATTTTGTAGAGGAAACAAAAATACAAGTTGACAACATTGAGCTAGAAATTGCTGATTCATATATTTACCTTGGCCAGCTGATTTCAATGGATGGCAACATTATGAAAGAACTCAACAGACGTATTAAACTTGGCTGGAGTGCATTTGGAAGAAACAGTTTTATCCTGAAGGGGAAATTGCCTTTGTGTCTAAAAAGAAAGGTCTTCAACCAGTGTGTATTGCCAGTCCTCTCTTATGGATCAGAGACATGGAGTCTAACAGTTGGAGCAATACGAAAGTTACAGACAACGCAAAGGAGCATGGAGAGGTGCATGCTTGGAATAACTAGGAGAGATCGAAAAAGAAACACTTGGGTGAGAGAGCAAACTAGAGTAGAGGACATCATTGTTAAAGTAAAAGGGCTGAAATGGCGATGGGCTGGGCATATTGCAAGAAGAACTGATCAACGATGGACAACAGAAATTCTGAACTGGATTCCAAGAGACCACCGAAGACCTAGAAAACGTCCTCAAACTAGATGGGTGGATGAAATAAGAAAACAGGTTGGGGTGACGTGGAAACGAATGGCCCAGGATAGACTTGTGTGGAAAGCATTTGGAGAGACCTTCATCCAGCAGTGGATAGATAATGGTTGAATATGATGATGATGATGATATATATATGAGCCGTATCACGCTAGATATATACTAATTTTCCTTTAATATAAATTTCAATATAAATTCCGTGATTTTTATTTTTTTATTACAGGAATAATTTGCTTTAATATTTCATTTAATTATAAGATACACAAAATAGAAAATATGCCGTTGTATGTAATTTTTTGCATGGCTTTCCGTTATTTAGTGTTCCTTGTACAAATATACATATTCCATTCTTAAGCATAGTAGCAACTTACCAGGTGTTTTGAATGATAAAGCAGAATAAATAGGAAAACAAAAGCAAAAATTATACAAATTTTATTGGTGCAGTTAATTTATAAATCATTATAATTAAAACGCTTCTAATAGCTATTTCGATGATATTCTTGTAGCTGTCATCGTCTGGGCATGGTGGCTTCTGTTCACGTCCGTGATCTTGGTCGGTGTTGCCATCACGTTAGTTGGGAACTTGATTGAGTCGAAGTGGAATTAGATGTATTGGTGGTTTCGTCTCGAGCCGTGAAACACATGTTTTTCTAAGAAGGAGAGATGGAATTACTCATTAGTTGGTCATTAATGTGACGTTGATGTTTGGTAGGATATGAAAAGCTTAAAAAAAGCTGAGTCCAAGTATAGTCTAAACCTGACCCTACAGCAGTGATTCTTTAGTATCTAAAGACATTGATTGCATTCCTTATGTTCCGAAAATTTCTACTAGGATCGCTGCTGTCCTGCACAAATTCAACTTTCGCGTTACCTTCACTCCGATCAACAAAATAGGCTTTTCTCATCTTAAGGATAACATCCCGGATTCTGACAGCTGGGGCATATATTCCATTGCATGCTAATGTGGCCGAATTTATATTGACCAAACACGAAGAGCACTACGTCTTAGATTAAAAGAACATGAAGGTTGTGTCAGAAAATAAAAATTTCCTAAATCGGATTTGGCACAACAGTCGTTGAGATTCGAACACAAGTTAATTTTCAATGCATATATTAAAAAAGTTATCCCAATATTTTATCTCAGCTTTCTCGAAGTTTTTCATATCCTATCAAACATCAACCTTACAGCTAATGACCAACTCTTGAATAACACTATCTCGCCAACTTGGTAAAACCTCTTTTGTCTCACGGCTAGAGACGACACACCACCAATAATCTTAATCCCTCGTCGACTTAATCAAATTTCCAACCGACGTGAAGGCAACACCGGCCAACAATATGAGCATAAGCAGAAGCCACCATGCTCTGACGATGATAGCCACGTGCATGCTATCGAAATAACTATTAGCAAACGTTTTAATTATATATAATAATAACGTTTATATTAATTATATAATATATATTATATACATTATATAATAATAACGTTTTTATTATTATAATAATAACATTAATATTATATAAATTAACTGCACCAAAGAATGATTTTTGCTTCTATTTGATTAACGCAGTGTGTTGCCCTTAAATCGAAACAAAAAAAATCGAAAGCAAATGCTTACATGTGATATATTCTGACATTAACTGAAAGTTCAATTCACATCATTCTTAATACAATAAATACTATGAATTCTTTTCATGTATCGTATAACTTTAAACGATTATTTTTTGCTAAATTATAGAAAATAGATGAACAATTTTACCCTTCATTAGTGTCTAATTCACGTCCATAATAATTTTCTCTAATGCACTAACATAATTTTTAAGTTAAAAAAAAGAATATTCGCCAAAATACACGTTAGTTTCGAAAATTATGAGCAAATTAATATATAATAAAAATATACAGATAAACTTCATTTTTATAAATACGTAAATTTGAATATTTTTTTATGATTTTCTCATCTGTCATCAAAAGATAAATATTACGTATGCCAAAGTTCTTGAAAAAAAAGGAAAAATGGTTATAAGTTGATATAATATAAAACATTGAAAAAAAATTTCGACAAAAAGAAAAATACTTTGAAAAAAAATTTCGACAAAAAGAAAAATACTTTGAAAAACACTTCCATCAAGTTGTTATCCCATGTTTTTGTCCCTAACATTTTCAGCCTGTCATAATTTTATATTGAAGCAAAATTAAAAGGCTGTGTGGAATTTAGTCATAACTTATTTGTAAAATATAATACCGCACAAGAAAATATGAAAAATGTTTCATTTCTGAAAAAAATAAAACTGAAAAAATTTTGGAATTTAAGCCCAATTTTAAAATTATCTGGGGAATATATATATATATACGATGAAAAAAAGTATAATTTATGGAAAGTTCTGAACTTATTTTAGTTCAGAATATAAACAACAAAAAGGCGAACTTATAAACTTTAATATCAAGGATATAAGAGAGTCAAAATTTTGTATGGAATGATATATTAAGGGAAAACATCTAAAAAAATGCACCTTAAGAAACGAACAGAAGAAAAAGAAGTCTGATTTTTCTAAAAAGAAACTAAAAGATAGGACGAAAAATCTAGCATGTATAAAAGATGAAATATACAGACTGGAAAAGTATATATTATATATAAAAAGAAATTTATGGAAGGTAGCAAAATAAATCGTAGGATCTTAAAAGCGTAAGAATTATTTTGCGTCGGAATGTAATGTGTTATCAAATGTTTTACATAACATTTAACTATTAATATCACTTTCAATATATCACCGACTTAACTATCATATTTTAACAAGAATACTAATATGTTTTATAAAGGACGTTTTTGATTTAGCTAAATATTTAACGTGTTATAAAATTAGTCTACAAGGTGTTCCCGAAGTCCGGCAAATATAAGTCCCGAAATATCCTGAGAAATACACTTTGGATCGATAAATAGAGAAACAGGTGTTCAATATTTTAAAAACTCTCCAATGATGCCAAACTTGACCTCCTCCCCGCCCCCTGTTTGTGGGGAGGGTTAACTTCGAAATCTGAAATAGGAATCCCCATTTCTTATTACAAATTTGGATTCTCCATAAAAAAAATACATAGCTTTGACCTACGATTTTTAATTGTTACTCTTAAAAATGGCGCAAAAATCGATAAAAATGGAAATGTACGAACTTTTGAAAATATGAATATCTCGAGAAATATAAATACATAATGGATCTAGAAATAAAAGAATACCTATTCGATATTTAAAAAAAAAAAGCCTGTCCAAGATAGAGATATAATACGTATTTTTTTTCTTAAACATTGCTTTTTACTTCCTGATAGATGGCGTTGTATTTCGAAGAAAACTAACCGCTCACTCCACCCCTATGTAAAGGGGATGCGGGTCAATTTCGGCATCAGTGGACAATTTTTTTTAAAAATATCAAAGATATATTTTTTTATTTTTCGTCCGAAGTTGTTCTTGAGATATTCCCATTTTCTAACGTTTGTTCTCCTCTTCCATTTTTATCGATTATAACGTCATTTGTGGGAATAAAAATTAAAATTTGTAGGTCAAAGTCATATATTTCTTTCTGCAAAATCCAAATTTGTGATAAAAAGTGGGGGGAGGGGTTCTATTTAAGATTCCGAAGTTGCCCCTTACTCACTCCCGATGGAGGTGTTCAATTTTAGCACCATTAAATAGATTTTTTAAATACTGGGAAACCCTGTATTTACAATGCACTCTAAACTGAAAATATATTTCTAGTATGGAAATAGTTATATTTCAAATTAAGTGCATTGAATGTAAAATGGATACCACATTTTTAAAATAGAGTACGCATGAATTGAAAATTACTCAAAAAAAATTTTTTTAATGCTAATTTTTTAAATTTGACGTATTTTTTATCTGCTCCCTTACTTTCTGTGCCATACGAAAAATTGCGACATCGTTTCTATGGATGTTCTTATCAAAAAGGCTAGAATTCAATTAAAGTATTTGGCTCTATAATAATAATGCGCTCACCCAGCTTGCAATTATGCTGCATTCGACTTCCAGAAGCACTAAAAAAATCGCTTGAAGCCTAACTACTCACTGTAGTCCGGGGATTGGTTCTCGAAGCCATGATATGCTCAGATTTCGCGAAATTGCAGGTCCCCGACAATATGACCCTTACTGTTGACGCACCGTAAAAAACTCCCACAAACCAAATTAAATATGCCATATTTTAAAAACAAATATTGTTATTATTCTACGTTGGTAAATTTAAATCTTGGACATTTTTTGCAGCGGAGAGTCGCGAGAGTAATGTGTGAAATTGAATTTCAGCACTTACATTTTTTTGGATACCATTGTCCTTCACCGGGTTAGCAAAATTTTCATGGAAGTGGGTGACAATTCAGATTGGCCTTTTCTTTTGAAATAAGACCATAAAAAAATCTACCTGTTGAGACTCACTGAATTGAACTATCAATTTCATAGTAACTGTGCTGACGCTGGGAAGCTCAACAATATCTTAACCCCTTGCCTTACGATTTAATTTCTAATAGGGCGTGCCATAAACACGTGTGCCTTTTATAATTTCTCTTAAAAAGTAAGTCTGCAGCTCCGAATGCAGTAAAGAAAACTGAGTGAATTTCGCGTGTAGCCCGATCAGCTCTACAACGTCTCTGACATAACATTGTAAGCTAAGTAGTTAATTTGAAATATTCGGATAAGAAAGTTCTAATTTGAGCCACAAAAAAAAGTGTCAGGGCGATTTGTCGCCCGCCAAAGATTATAATAAATTATCTTTACCAAAATAGACTTACATTTTGTTATATCTTCCCCCCCCCCCTCAGCAAGCACTGATGACGTCATCTGTGCTTGATGAAAAAAACAACTTCTATTTCCCACGTGTGGTGGTAATTGCCCTATTGTAAACGGATTCCTTCGACCACACCGTCATACTAACTTCAACTGGATCCCACAGCCTTGAACTTCGCTTAGATTGTTCAGTAAGGAGATAAAAGAGTGGCCAGAAATATCCTTTAAATCAATTATAATAAAGGAAATGCCAAGTGAAAAGAAGAGGAAAGATAAGAGATAAAAGACGAGCCCCAGTTGACAGCTTCCATAAACATGAGCCACATACACTGAAGTGCCAGAAAAATTGGTACACCTACCTAATATCGTGCAGCCCCCCTCCGTGCGCACGCAGAAGTGCCGCAACACGACGTGGCATGGACTCGAATAATGTCTAAAGGTATCCTGGAGACAATTCACACCAGGAATCCTGCAGAGCAGTCCACAAATCCATAGGAGTGCAAGGAGGTAGAGATCTCTTCTGAACAGCACGTTGCAAGGCATCCCAGATATGCTCGATAATGTTCATGTTTGGCGATATAGGTGGCCAATGGAAGTGTCTAAAGTCAGAAGAGTGTTCCTGGAGCCACTCGGTAGCAACTCTCGATGTGTGGGGTGTCGCATTATCATGCTGAAATTGTCCAAGTCCGTCGGAATGCACAATGGACATGAATGGGTGTAGGTGATCGGACATGATGCTTATGTAACTATCACCTATCAGAGTTTTCTCTAGACATATCAGGGGTCCCACATCACGCCAACTGCACACGCCCCATACAATAACAGAAGCTCCACCAGCTTGAATAGTCTCTGTTGACATGTAGTGTCCATGTATTCATGAGGTTATCTCCATGCCCGTACAGTTCCATCCGCCTGATGCAATTGGAAACGAGACTCGTCAGACCAGGCAACGTGTTTCCAGTCATCAACAGTCCAATGGCGGTGTTGGCGGGCCCAGACGAGGCGTAAAGCTTTGTGCTATACAGTCAATCATGGTACACGAGTGGACCTTCAGCTCCGTAAGCACATATCGATGATGGTTCGGTGAAAAGTTCGCATGCTGACATTTGTTGATACCCCAGCATTAAAATCTGCGGCAATTTTAGGAAGTGTTGCAGATCTATCTCGTTTAGCGATTCTCGTCAGTCGTCGAAGGTCCCGTTCTTTCAATGTCTTTTTCCGACCTCACAGCTGTCGAAGATTTGATGTTTTACCGGTTTCCTGATATTCACGGTATACCTGTGAAATGGTCATATGTGAAAATCCAAATTTTGTCGCTATCTCGGAGATGCTATGTCCCATCTCTCTTGTGCCGACTATAACGCCACGTTCAAAATCACTTAAATCTTGATAACCCGCCATTGTAGCGGCAAGAACCGATCTAACAGCTTTGCCAGACATCTCTTGTCTTATATAGGTGCTGTCGACCACATCGCGTTACGCTGATTGGTTGCAAAGCTCCGTTATTTGCATACGCACGCCTGTACCAGTTTTTCTGGCACTTTAGTGTAAATAGCAATGTTAACCGCAATAATAAAAATTCCTAATTAAAATTATAGATAAAATGTTCGTCCAGTATGATATTAAATAATGTTGAATATTTATCACCCCCTTTCTCTCCCTCGATGTCGAATGATCGATTAATCGTAAAGTTCATTTCTTTCAAAACGCCTCTTCGCTCTGCATCATCATGGCAAATTGAACTGGACAATGGATGGTTTTCAGAACAGGGGGAGAAACAGTGAAACAGTAGCTGCCATATGTTGACTATTTCACATGATAATTTCCATCTGGTATAGAGGAAAACCCTGTGTACTTCATGCACGTGTTCAAAGTTTTAAATAAATAATTACTATAGTACGTCTATTTTTAGAAAGATGATTTATTATCACTTTTGGCGGACGATAAATCACCCTGCAAAAAAGAGGGTTCTGAAATTCGCTTTTATGTAATAGAAAATTGGTGTTTTACGTCAGATAGTAAGGTAAAAGATATTTTAATGCCTTTTAATTTGCTATTCAAAACTGACGTTTAATTTTACTTTATTTTATAAAACTTTTACTTTTGCCTTACCTTTAAAAACTAATTTTAAATTTACTTTTTTATTTTAACAAACTTAAATCATTTTTTGCCGATATTTTTGTACAAACTGGAATATTTTTTCTTTTACAATTATTTTTATAGCTTACACATAGGTAAAATTTTTACAATTGTGTCTTTTGCTTCTTACAAAAGTCTTTTTGCTGCATTAATTGACTAATATAATTCTTTCACAGACTGTGAAAGAGTTATTAAAAATAATGGTTAAAATGATTATTAAAACTTAATTACAGAAACCAGTTTTAATTTTATAAAACTATCATTGCTCATTTATCTCAGATTGCGAACTGTTAAATCGGTAAGTTTAATCAGATGGAAGAAAATAACTTTAAATGAAGTCACAGTGTGAAATATGTTTCCAATCGAAATCATCAATCTTCAATTTTGTTAAAACTCAGAAATCTGACAAATTTGTTCCTTTAAAGTTAATTTAAAGGAAACCGTCAAATTCATTAAACAGTCACGTTTGCAAATTATCTAATGAATAGAAAATATAAACTTTTATCAAAGAGAAATCGACGTTTTCTAAATTTAATAAAATTCTAGTTTTCATGACAAGCTTTTGTCATGTGGAAATTAACGTATTTGGTATTGACGGATTATGAGAAATGGAATTTGAACAAGTTCATCTGAGTTTTAGAAATTACGTTTTATGGAATAGGAATGGAAATTAATTCTTTGTAAATCTTTAACTTTCCTTTTCGCTCTGTACGGAACGACAAAAAATAGCCGACCAGTTCCCTTTTGTGTCATGAATTCGATTTCATTTGGTTAATCTCTCATTAACGAGATCAGAGACTATCGATATAAACCTTTTTTCAGTTCAAAGGCTGAAGTAACAACTATATATATTTACTCTTTTTCATCATTTTGTAACTGAAAAACGAAGCAAAAATTTAGTTCTTGAAACAAGAAAAGACGCCGCGAGAATCTTCATCAAATATACAAAAGATTTGATTTTATTGCATTCTATAACAAATGTATTGGCACTGAAATTGATGAATATTTCTTAAAACTGGAAAGTTTTATTTACAGTTTACTTCCTTCTCGATAAAAATGGTTCTCTCTGATTGATCAGCTTCAGTATGTTCCTCCAGAGAAAACAATTTGTCTCTAGTGTCTTATTAAGTTTCTTGCAATTTATTTGAACACTGAATATAGATTTTTCCAAAAATCTTTCAAATTTTATGTCGATTTGGGAAGGGGGGTTTCTTCCAAACCGAATAACACATACATTACAGGTATTTTTAATAGAATACTAATATTAATCAATGGGAAAAAATTTAGTTGACTTATAGAATAAGATTTTTGCTCTACAGTTCTCTTAATACAACTATTTCATAATTATTTACAAAAAAAAAAATTAAAATCCTGAAACTTCCATCATCAGTGCTGTTATAATAGTCTGGTTATGGTATTGGAGGTTTCTAAATGTCAAATTAATTTTTGTGTGGTTATTTTTGTGTGTTATGTGTTAAAAATTACATCAAATGACAAAAAATTCCTAAATTCTTGATTACGCTCTTTTTTCGCTCTTACATTTTTAATTTTCAAATATTTAATTAAAATTATTTTAATAAAATTATATGTATATTACACTGGTGATTGAAAAACTGGTACAGGCGTGCGTATGCAAATAACGGAGCTTTGCAACCAATCAGTGTAACGTGATGCGGTCGGCAGCGCCTATGTAAGACAAGAGATGTCTGACAAAGTTGTTAGATCGGTTCTTGCCGCTACAGTGGCAGGTTATAAAGATTTAAGTAATTTTGAACGTGGCGTTATAGTCGGCACAAGAGAAAGATGGGACATAGCATCTCCGACATAGCGACAAAATTTGGATTTTCGCGTGCGACTATTTCACGGGTATACCGTGAATATCAGGAATCCGGTAAAACATCAAATTTCTGACAGCGGTGCGGCCGGAAAAAGACCTTGAAAGAACAGGACCTTCGACGACTGACGAGAATCGTTAAACGAGATAGACGTGCAACACTTCCTCAAATTGCCGCGGATTTCAATGCTGGGGCATCAACAAGTGTCAGCATGCGAACTGTTCAACGAACCATCATTGATATGGGCTTTCGGAGCCAAAGGCCCACTCGTGTACCATTGTTGACTGCACGGCACAAAGCTTTACGCCTCGTCTGGGTCCGCCAACACCGCCATTGGACTGTTGATGACTGGAAACACGTTGCCTGGTCTGATGAGTCTCGTTTCCAATTGCATCAGGCGGATGGACGTGTACGGATATGAAGATAACCTCATGAATCCATGGACCCTACATGTCAACAGGGGACTGTTCAAGCTGGTGAAACTTCTGTGATGGTATGGGGCGTGTGCAGTTGTCATGATATGGGACCCCGATACGTCTAGAGACAACTCTGAACGGTGACAGGTACGTAAGGATCATGTCCGATCACCTACACCCATTCATATCCATTGTGCATTCCGAAGGATTTGGACAATTTCAGCATGATAATGCGGCACCTCACAAAGGTCACGGAAGATTAGATGTATCAAGTATAGTACTAAGTAGACCAGATATTGATAACAGACATAGGTATTTAATTTTAGTAATGTGAGCGAGCTACTTCATCAGGAGGCCATAGCCTGCTTACATTATTAAGGAATCAGACTGTCTTTTCTGTAAAGTACAGAAAGAGAACACAATCCTATAAATTCAATCAGTCATGATGTGACTTGCAAATAGCACTGAAAAAATACTATATTTAGTTGTATATATTGTATAGTATATGAGATTTGCATTAATTGTTTTGGGAATGGGACGTATTATATTTTGGCCTAAAATTTCCAGTGCCTTGGGTTTGTACTTGTAGGTTTTTGGGCTTAATTTGATGATCTGATTTGCAGACTGTATTTTTCAGATTTTTGAGAGATTGGGGTAGTTACATAAATAGGTAAATATTATGTTAAACTTTTACTACTATTGTTAATGTTATATATTTGTATATAATAAAAGGTAGTTCGTATAACTTGATGATGTAAAATGTCGCAAAAAATAAGCGTTTTACAAAAAATTATTCTAACAAAATTAATTAGCTTGAAAGACGGAGGGTGTTTTTCATTATCAATGTTTCGTTCGGGCGTTAGTTTTAAAGTAATTTGAAAGTCACTGTTTTTGAGGGAAACATATATTTTTTATTCTTATTCCTCGTAAAAAATAAACTTCAGTAAAAACCATTTTTCAATTAAGCGCTTAATTTCAGAGATATTTGAAAGTAAGCTTGAGTAAGCAATTCATGCCATATCATAGACAACTAATTTAAAATTTAACGAATGATGGGAATTAAATATGCAGAATTTTAAGAGACATTGTATACACAAAGGTGCACCACATGTATGATTAATAAATCATGCCACCGATTTATATTCCCTAAAATAATGGCATTGTGCATGGTACTAATTGGTACCGAAACAAGACGGTCGCTTGCTACCACCATTCAGCTTCTATCTTCTTTCGTTTTACAGCTATCCATTTAACGGAAATCATTTAAAAGTAAGGCTTAAGTCTTAAGAAAAATTAGTTTATTAAGTTTTAGTTAGTTTGTTCAAAGTGAAGTATCTATTCGTAGAGGAAAAATTCGAAATGTTTGTTATTTATGGGGAATCTCGGAGAAATATGGAAAAAGCATGATATGGCATGAGTTCCTTTATTCAGATTTAATTTTTAAATATCCCTGAAAAAGCCGCTAAATTGAAAAAGGGTTTTACAAAAATTGTTCATTTTTTTACAATGAATAAGAATAAAAAAATAGGTTTTCCTTTAAAACGAAGGTTTAGCCTTCAAATAGTATTGAAAACAACCCCCAAATTAAACAAAGATAAAGAAAAATCTTTCGGCCTTAAAACCAATTTGTTTTGTGGCAAAACGCTTATTGTTCAGATATTTTACATTATCAGATTAAATAATATACCCTGTATATAAAAAATACAAAGTAAAATTTTTTTGAGCTATCACTTTATCTAGAAACGGATTTTCTTCCACCAGGGTTTTTTCCAGGGTTCATAAACTGGAGGGCGTTCAAGACTTTCAGGGGGGTTTTGGATCAGATTTCATTAAGTTATTTCCATTAAACACATTGTACGTTTAGATTTCATAAAGGGGGTGTTGCGGAGGTGTGTGCATAAATCCCTGTCTCTACATATTCGATGTTAAATCCACTTCCATTAAGAGACCATCAGAAACAAACCTCTCTTTAGAAACGATCACATTTTGGAGATTAGGAAAGGCACATTTTTTTCATTTCCTTTTTGTTTCATGAAGTTTGTAATTTACTATAAACCTTCATTAAGGAACCACCTTTCTGAGCAACCGCTTTCTCATGGAGCCTAGAATGGTTATCTTAAGTAGATTTTACTCTGGATATATACATGTAATAAAAAAGGAAGAGATAAAATAACAACAAGCACGATAATTTTTGACATTGACGGAGCACCTATATGCTTGACACTGTTTTGCTACTTACTAATTTTATTTCGTTTTCCAATATTTTTTTCATTTTTCTTTTGTCTTTACATTTCCTGCCTTTTCAACTTCATTTTCCCTTGGCTTTTTAAACGTCAAAGGATTTCGCATTTTTGTTATTTTATTTTTATCCTTATTTTTTGCTTCACGAATTTGTTTTCCTTATTTCTTTTTATTTTCTTATTCAAAATAATGACAAGATTTTTACTAGACGTAAAATAAATAATACGAACTTTCAAACTTCATCCAACTTTTCATGAAGACCCTTTTGTATGACATTATGAAAAATGAGTGAGAACTCGGGAAAGGTGTTCGTGCTCTTTGTAAACTTGTATTTTAAAAGACCCTAATATGAAAATATGATGTACTGAGGAAGGAAACATGTGAATGAAACTTTGGAAAATGCTTTTGTTTTAAAATTTAAAATGGCTGCTTTCGATGATGTATTTCATTCTCAGAGTAGCGACAAATATCGAAGATAAGCTTTGTTAAACTATGGTCTTCTACCGAATTAATAATTCCGGAAAGTTCTTAAGTATATTGACGAATATTAAATTGGATTGACTATAATTTTTCATGTGAACAAAAATCAGTAAACTGATAGTTAATAAAATAGATTGAAAATGATAAATATGTTTCCGCCAGATGGTCAAACATGAATTTGCACTCTTGTCTCCTACTCTAAAAGGTACTATGGGCGCACCGTGATTCGTTTTTACTGAATGATGTTTTTCTTTTGATTTTACTTGATTTTTATTTAAACCTGTGCTATAAAGAATAATCGTGGGAGTGCGAGACACTGACTTCTTCGCCTTGCTGTTGCTGTGACTATGAATACCAGGAAGAAACATCAAACGTCCACCAGTTCTTCACCTGGTCACCTATCGAACAGGGAGCTGGACCAACAGGTGCGTAATGTCTCTGATGAGCTATCGAAATTTCGTAAATTGTGGTCCCAGGACTTAGAGAAGTTGAAAGGCTCTATTAATGAAAAAATAGATTTGAATTTGTGTCCTGGGTCTGACGGAGATTCCGATCGCGCTGCCAAATTGGCCTCTGTTAAAAATGAAATACGGAAAGATCTTGATATTAAAATCACTGAAATAAATAATGAATGGGAATCGCGATTTGTCGTCTTGGAGAGCAAGGTTCAACATCTAGAAAGAACTACTGCTGATCTTGAATGCGCCCTAGAAGAACACCAGCATGACATTCGTCAGCCCTGTCTCATAATGTATGGTTTACCGGAAACTGAGAACGAAAACCCAATTACCGTTGCAGTGGATACTCTAAATGAAAAGATAAAAACTACCCTGTTATCAACGGATTTGGCAAACGCGCATCGTCTAGGAAGCGTAAGGCGCAATATCACTCACGGACAATCGCCGAGACCTATGATCATCAAATTTATAAGAATGGCTCAAAGAGACTATGTCTTTAAGAACAAAAGACTTCTGAAGGGTACTGGCCTGGTCATAGCCGAAAGCCTTACCCACATTAGAAAACAGGCCTACAACGAAATTCGTGCTAAAGGCGTACAATGCTGGACACAGCAGGGAAAATTTTCTTGCTAACTGAGCGTGGTGAGAGGGTAATTCTCAAGTCACTGACTGACATCCGAAATTACAGAGAAAGAAATTAACATTATTCATTTGGATATGCACGATTTGCTGTTGCTTCACCGATACTGCTCTTGCGACATAAAAAGGTAAATGAAATTAACAGGCTAACCTTTTATATGATCATGATCCTGGCGTGTTTTGAGTATGTTCTTCATGTCCTAATAGCCTACTTATCATAAATCGCATTAAATAACTTATAATTTTTCTAGGCTGTTCTGACCCTTTTTTCTTTTGTCCTTGCGCCATAATGGATCATGATTGCATCTGAGCTGTAAACGTGTTCTTGTCAAACTAACCTACTCATTATAAGCATGTTTCATAACTTGTAATTTATCATTTCTACGCCTAAACTGGTCAATCGAATGAATCTAGTGTTTTCAGTCAATTTTTTCATATTATATTCGATGTTAACTTATTTTATATTTTTCAATGCAATGTCTATATTTCATATCAGATGCTTCTATATATTTCGTAAGACACCACACTGAATACAAGTATTATTTTATCCTTCAAGTGAACAGCGTTCAGCTTGTATATTACATGAAAATTGTTTATCTAATTAAATAATCTGTAAAACTTATATAGACGAATAACACGAGGACTCAGTTTAGATCTAAATTTCTAATCTGCTCTAACCTTCTTCCTTTTGTCCTTGCGCCATAAATGATCATGATTTCATCTGTTTTAAACATGCTCCTGTCGTCCAACTAGCCTACTAATCACAAAACGTATTACGTAACTTATAATTTTTTTAAAAATTTTTACGTCTAAACTAAACAAATGAATCTATAGATTTCAGTCAGTTTTCTCATATTGCATTTGCTGTTGATAACTTTGTCTATCAATACAGTGTTTATATATCATATCAGATGCTTCTGGTTTTTTTTTTTTTTTTTCACATGATACTACAAAGATATACTAACTACAATTTTTATTTTATCCTTCAAGTGAATGACGTTCAGTTTGTATAAAATTATATAGTTATATTGTAAATTTTGCGAGCAGTTCCCTATTGTAGGATGCATATTGACCACTACTGTCCTTACGCCTTAAAAATTTAAATTTGTTTGCATAATAATTTAGCCTATTATCCAGATATATAATAAGGTGGTCTTACATATGAATCAATTATAAATCAGGTTTTGCCTTATCCAATGGGTATTTCGATGCACCGTGTTGGTTCAGTTGGATGTTTTAAATGTAAATTTTAATATTAAAATATTGGTATTTAATAACAGGCTATTACTCTTCGAAATGATTTTTTGTGTCGTATTCGCTAATTAACTAAACGACTATTATTGTGATATGGTGCGCCCAGATGGCTTTTGACCATATACGAATTGATATATATCTTTATATCAAAGTATATTTATATTGAATTATTGTATTTTTACATTATTTATTTATTTATTTTAGTATTCTTTTATTTTATTTTTATATATTTATTTATTTTAATTTATTTTAATATTCTCTTACTATATTTTATAAACGTCATTCCTGAATCGCGGAAATATAACCGATTGTGGCTTTGCGGCCCTCGGGGATTCATTCACAGAGCCGGATAATGAATTAACTCTTGATATTAATAACCAATATTACCATCCCTCACAGATTCCTTCTCATGGTCAAGTTAATAACACATTATTAACCGTTCATATTAATGCATGCAGTATTACTAACAAAGTGGAATTAATTGAAGACTTCATCCTTGGTATAAATCCATCCCTGACATATTATGTATAACTGAGACCTGGCTCTGCCCAAATCAGGCTCCATCTCTTTTTGATTATGAATCGGTCTCGATTGCACGTGAATTAGGTAGAGGAGGTGGTATTGCAATATACGTTAAAAGAAAACATGAGTTTAATTTGATACCTCAATGGACGGGAATCTTCCCGGGGGTTGAGATGCTGACATTACAGATTTATGGTATTTTTATCACTACCATATATCGACCACCTTCTGGTGAATTGGGAGATTTTTTATGTCGTCTTCAGGACCTACTTGCCTTTATTACTTCCTCGAGAAAGAGGTTAATCATCATGGGAGATTTAAATATTGATTTATATACTTCCGATGAAAAATTTGTAAACCATGCACAAGCACAGAAACTATTGGATCAGATCTTCTCATTTGGATTTAATAACTATATTCATAACCCAACTAGAATTACATCACATTCTCGTACAGTTATTGATCACTGTATTACAAACGTTTTAAATCCACAATGTGGCATACTTCTTTATCAGATTAGCGATCATCTTCCCATATTTTCAATTTTTGGTATTTCACAAGGAATATCTAGAAGACATGGTAATCCATCTTTTATTAGAGATTTTTCTGAAATGAATTTACAGACATTTAAAGCAAAGTTACAAAGAATAAATTGGAATAATTTATATCTCTTGGATAATCCACTACATGCTTATGGATATTTCGTTGATACCTTCAAAATAATTATGAAGTTTGCTTTCCATTAAAAATAATAAGCAAAAACAAATGTATACGTAAACCATGGATTACAACTGAAATTTTTAGAGAAATAAGGAAGAAAAATAAACTTTACTTCAAATTTTTAAAAGATAAATCACCAACAAAACTTGCTGTTTTTAAGTCATTTCGGAATGAATTGAATACTAAAATAAAACGTGCGAAACAGGCATATTTTTCGGCACTATGTAATATGAATAATAGGAAAACATGGTCAGAAATAAATGAACTTATGGGAAGATCAAAATCCAGAACAAGAGAAATTGATAAACTAATAACTCCTCATAAAACGATTACTAACATATCACAGATTTCTAATACATTCAATGAATATTTCATAGAATTCCCTTATTCTTTATCTAGTAAATTTAATAATGTATTCCAAAGATGCCATGATTATAATATCGCTAATTCCTTTTTCTTGGATGGGGTCACTGAACTTGAGACAATTCGACTAATTAATAATCTTAGTGCTAATAAAGGACCAGGCCCAGATAACTTTCATCCAGTTCCCATTAAATATTGTGCTCATGAGATTTCAGGGCCTTTAACCCACATCTTTAATCTAATCTTTTCCACTGGTGAGATTCCGCCGGAATTTAAGACGGCAAGGGTTGTTCCGATTCATAAAAAGGGTTCATATACTGACGTTGCTAATTATAGACCGATATCAATATTATCGGTGTTTACAAAAGTACTTGAAAAACTCATTTATAATAGATTATTAAAATACTTTGAACATAACCACATCATACAGGAAAATCAATTCGGTTTTACTAAAAATAAATCTACTGAACAAGTATTGTTAACGGCAACAGACTTCATATATTCGGCTTTGGACGGTGGTGACTCATCAATTGGAATTTTTTTTGATTTGTCACGGGCATTTGATACCATTAACTATGATAGACTTTTATATAAATTACAACTGGCAGGTGTAAGCGGAAAGCAAAATCTTCTTTTCAGAAATTACCTTTTTGGAAGATCTCAATATGTGCAAATAAACGAAAATCAATCTATCGCCAGATCACCTCTATGTGGGGTTCCTCAGGGGTCGACATTGGGACCTTTGCTTTTTATTTTTTATATTAATGATCTTTTTTTTCTGCCAACTCGATCTAGAGTTCTATGCTTTGCCGACGACACAAGCATCTTTTATAGGGAAAGGAATCTTGATGTGCTGTTTTCACTTGTAAATAATGATATTGATATATATATAAAATACTTTAGAGATAACTATCTTTCACTTAATAAAAAAAAAATATATATATATCCTGTTTTCAAATAAACATAGCAAAAACAACTACTTGTATAATACCATAAAAATAGATAACGATATAGTTCCGTTATCGCAGGAGACGAAATTCCTTGGAGTTACTATTCAATCCAATTTAAAATGGGATACACGCATTAACCTATTGTGCTTAAAAATTGGTAGATTTTGGGGAATATTGCGCAACATTAGTATTTATATACTTATAAAATTTTTGATCAATCTATATTATTCTTTTATTTTTTCTCATCTTTTTTATTGTTTATCGGTCTGGGGATACACTTCACAGGCTAACCAAAGTAGAATTTAGTCATTACAAAATAAATTCTTCAATATTATTAACCATAAATTACCACAACCAATGTCGATCCGTGAGGTTCCGCAAAGATTCAATTTATTAACTTTTAATCAACTTTTAAATTATAAAATTTTGTTATTAATGTTTAAAAAAATTAAAATACTAGTCTATCTATTCCAATTGATTTACAGCAACCTACACATAACTATCCAACAACAAGTAGACGTAACTACAGACCTCAATTTTCTCGTCTGGAGCTGGGTTGCCACAGAGTGGGTTCTTCAGGTCCTAAATTGTGGAATCAGCTGCCTTCTAATATAAAAGAGATAAATTCCTATTCTAAGTTTAAGTCTTTAATCCGGATCTTCCTTACTAATTCTATTTAATCAATGGCATACTTAATTTAATTTTCGCTGATGTTTGCGCAGTGATATCCCATGGGGCTGCTTTGGCTATCTGGTATCTCCTGGGTGGTGCAGGCTTTGTCAGACTACGTCTTTACCTGCGCTACCCAGGCAGACATGGACAAAATTTTATTTCACAGTATATAAATTAATGTATTGATATTTTTTTAATTAATTTTGATGTATTTATATTTTTTTAATTAATTTTGATGTATTTATATTTTTTTAATTAATTTTGATGTATTTATATTTTTTTAATTAATTTTGATGTATTTATATTTTTTTAATTAATTTTGATGTATTTATATTTTTGTAGTTAATTTTATGCATCTATATTTTCGTATAATGTTAATGTAGATATGTCTTTGTTCTTATAATTAACTTAAACTAACATTAATTTGTAATCCCAATGTATAATTTTTGTTGTTCATGTTGCTGCCTAAATAAATTTGCTAAAAATAATAATAATATTTTTTTTATTTAACTCACTATCAGAGTTAAATCATTAATTATACGTTAATGTCTGATTCATCGTATTCCCTATCATTTTTAATTTGTTGTGATGTTTTTGTAAAGTTCAATATCCTATAAATGGATACTAACAAAATAGTACCATCTTTCCAGATTATCCTGTGTAATTATAAACTACAAGTGAAAGTAAGAACACATACACATTTATATTATATTTTATATAGCAATAATATTTTATATTAATATATAGAGGAAAGAAAACGAGGAGGAATAGATACACGCTTTCCCAA
>QLNU02015229.1:26838-45763 GCA_006491805.2 Dysdera silvatica | reverse complement strand
CGGACTCTCCACGATTCTTTCTATCTCGTTATTAACAGCGTTGTCGTTCATCGAGGTTTCGCCGACGGGTCCGGGCGTAAAACCCAAGTTCTCGGCTGTACCGTGATGTAACACAAGTCTGGTTTTTCCTTTCAGATGTATTTTCACTCGTCTGTTGTTTCTATTATACGAAAATTTAGCGAGTGGCGGTTTTTCTTTGAAAGATTGCGATACCGTTTTAATTAACTCTTCCGTCGTGTCATAAAAACCACAGGAAACTCTAATTCTTTTTAAAACACCCTTTCCGTGACAATACTCAAAGGTATTTGCACCTTCTATGATATTAAACCATGCATGTGGATATATGAATTCACTGAGACCTACTTCCCAATCGCCCCTTAGATCAATAGGACTTGGCAGACGTACAAAAAAAATGATTGAGCTTGTTATCTTGATGATAGGACAGACTGCTATCACTTGGGAGCGTCAAGTAGAAACTCATCTCGTGAACTGGTCGCTTGAGAAAAGAGTCCTTACATTTTATACATATCCGAGGTTTGAATCCAATCGTTAAATTTCTTGGGATATCCCTTAAAACTGACGAAATATTCAGTTTCCCTCTACGACGGCGCTTCTTCAATACTTTATCTATCGGATATTTTTGAACGGTTTTAATTTTTTGCAACTCTGCTGCATAAAACGTTCCAGAAATCGTCTCATTCAACAAGTCTTTTATTTTAAAAACAGGAGGGACTCTCGGTAACCGCTCAGCTATTGTAAATACTTCTTCGGACCAATTTGACTCGTAACCCTTTTCGAATAACAATTTCTTCTTGGAAATCCGAACTGTGTCACCCATCTCAAACTTGTAGACGGAAACATTGGAAACCATTATGTCACCATACAAATTATCCCAAACTTTCTTTTGGTTTTGAATGTTTACCTCTGACGGCGTCATGCGAATAGATCGATGGAAAGAATTGTTATAACTCTGCAATAATTTATCTAAAACATCCACGTACTTGTACGTATTAAACGCCGTAAAATATTTCCACATTTTGGTTCTGATTGTGCGATTGAATCGTTCCACAACCGATGCTTTCGTTTCATTCTTCGTCGTGAAAAAATGCACCTTGCTAGCTTTTAAGAATTTTTGAAAATTCGAATTCACAAACTCTTTTCCCAAACCCGTCTAAAGAGCCATTGGAACACGGACCTGGTCGAAAATCTTTTGAAAACCGGCCTTCACCGCCGTACCGGTTTTTTGTTTCAAGGGAACGGCCCACGCAAATTTCGAAAACACATCGATACAGGTCAACAAAAAACAACGTTTTAGAAGCGTATTTATGTCAAGATTGAGTTCGAGCTACGCGTTTCGGGCGATAAAAGTTCGCCCTTCTTCAGGAGTGAACACCGTAGAATATTGTCAACAAACGAGCTTGATTAGCGGATGTAACCAGAGTTGAGTTATGAAGTGAAATGTTGACTACCAAAAGTAGGAAATGATGTAATACGTGTTTTTGTGGTGCGGCCACTCCTCCCAGAAATTACCAAATTGTGGAAAAGTTGGCTGTCTGTTAGTAGAGGTGGCAATTATGGCGGGACTATGGACTAATATCAGAAGAAATTTGGTGGAGTACATTTCGCCAAGCTGAGTTGAAGGAAGGAGTTGAGCTGTGGTCATTCACAATGGAATCACGGAACATGTTAATGAAGAAAGCTCCGGTGAAGTCCAGTTCAAGTGGTGAATGAGGTTGGTGGATGATACGAGCGTCAAAAAAGTTAAAGCGATGGTTGTGTTAGTGGCTGTGAACAGCAATGGATGATTTGTGCACCTCACCTTTCTGAACGTATCGGCGATGTTCAGCCGATGGATGAGGGCACGTTTTGTCTGTCCGATGTAGGAGAGTCCGCACTGGCAAAAAATTTGATACACGCCCCAGCGTTGGAGTGTGGAAATGTTATCTTTGAGCCTGAATGGCAAAATCTTCTTAATAGGGGAGAAAGTAACTATGAATTTGGCTTGGCGAAGGACTTAGACAATGGCGGAGTTAAGTTTGTACACGTAAGGGAGTGTTACGAAGCCAATGTAATTATTTGAAGATATTCGACTAAGAGATGTACTGTAAGAACGTTTTGAGAATTTGAAAACGGCAGCATCGATAATGCTGGGACAGTACCCACGGATGCGAGCGATGGTCTTAAGCAAAGAAATTTCATCAGATAAGGAGTCCGTTGACGAACAGAACTGTAGAGCCCGGAAGACATAGGTGTAGAAGGCGGACATGTTTTGTTGATACGGATGGAAAGAAAGATTATGTGGAGGGAGAGCAACGCTGAAAGGCTTGCGGTACACCGAAGTAGTTATGATGTTTAGTAATCTGTATATCCAAAAAGTGAAGGGAATTATCTTCTTCAATTTCGAGGGAGAAGTTAAGCGCAGGATCCAAAGTATTGATGGTGGGAAGGAGTGTTGAGATTTGATCTGGAGGACTGTCCCACATAATAAAAATGTCATCCATGTAGCGATCCCAGAGTTTAAACTTGATAGAGTCTCTATCAAGTATGGGGTATCAATGGGGTACTGTCCCAGCATTATCGATGCTGCCGTTTTCAAATTCTCCAAACGTTCTTGTAATACATCTCTTAACCGAATATCTTCAAATAATTACATTGGCTTCGTAACACTCCCTTATGTGCCCAAACTTAGCTCCGCCATTGCCAAAGTCCTTCGGCAAGCCAAATTCAAAGTTACCTTCTCGCCTATTAACAAGATTTTGCCCTCTAGACTCAAAGATAACATTTCCACACTCCAACGCTGGGGCGTGTATCAAATTTTTTGCCAGTTCGGACTTTCCTACATAGGACTGACAAAACGTGCCCTCATCCATCTGTTGAAATAACATCTCCGAGACGTTGAGAAAGGTGAGGTGCACAAATCATCCATTGCTGTTCACAGCCACGAACACAACCATCGCTTTAACTTTTTTGACGCTCGTATCATCCACCAACCTCATTCACCACTTGAACTGGACTTCGCCGAAGCTTTCTTCATTAACATGTTTCGTGATTCCATTGTGAATGACCACAGCTCAACTCCTTCCTTCAGCTCAGCTTGGCGAAATGTACTCCACCTAACTCCTTCTGATATTAATCCATAGTCCCGTCATAATTGCCACCTCTACTAACATAGAGCCAACTTTTCCACAATTTGGTAATTCTGGGAGGAGTGGCCGCACTACAAAAACCACGTAGTACTTGACGTCCTGTGTTTGGAAGTCAACATTTCACTTAATAACTCAACTCTAGTTACATATTCGAATCAACCTCGTTTGTTGACGATATTCCACGTGTTCACTCCTGAAGAAGGGCGAACTTTTATCGCCCGAAACGCGTAGTTTGAACTCAATCTTGACATAAATACGCTTCTAAAACGTTGTTTTTTGTGTCTTATTTATATTGCGTATTGTTTCGTCGAATATTTCCACATCTATAAGGTCAACAGATATTTATATTCACCATTATACTTGGAGATATTCGACATATCTGCCAAATCCGCCTGCCATTGATCGTCAATGTCGCCTACAATAACACGATTCGTTTTAAATTTTCTACGAATGGGCTTGTGCAGGGTATACGCTCTCTGTCCCATTAGCCATTTTTGAATTTCCCTTCTTGGAACCTTTTTTTTGAACAGCACGGTATAAAGCATCGACACCACCAAAACTTTCTGGGTGATCCGGAGTCCGGTACGTCTGAACCAATACTTTTTCGTTCATTACAACAATTAATAGCGTCAACCGTAAACGTAAAATTAAAATCCATCTACTCTATGCACCGTCGCATTTACAAATAACCTTATATATTTTTTTTTCATATATATCTATATTTGTAACCACTTTACGCAAAATAACGACATAGTACCTAAAACAAACACCAGGAGGCACTGTAACTTTGGGATGTGGTCGGGGTATAGAGATAGTCGGGCTATAAAGGTTCCTGGCTGGGATAGTAAAGAAACCCCCCTCAGGGGGATGCTCAAGACATACAACATGATCCATGCCCTTGGAGCAAAGATCCCCTACCGAAAAGGAGATAGCAGAGACCAGAAAAAAGGGGGTCGCAATAGGGGGAAACAAATGCCTCAGGCGGATACCCAAGTGCCCCACATACTACTGATAACAGCTAAAATAGATTTGACGTCATCTCTTCCTCTATCAATTTCAGGTACTGGGATACGGACTGTAATTCCTACAGGGACTTCATTATGAGACTTACGTTACATTAATTTCATCCTGTTAGTTTAAATTTCAGAACATTCTTTAAAGTTTTTTTCTTTTCCTCTGAACATTCAGTTCATTAAAACACAATTTGCAAATCTTCTGTACAGCTTTATTTTCCAAAACATAGTCTTCTAAACATAATATGTTGACAGGTTTATTACATTTCGAACAAACTATGTTTTCACTGCATTCTTGCGAACAAGTTCTACATACTTTACTAATGGCTTTATTTAACCTTGTTTTTTCAAACAGCACGTCATTACCAAGTTCATACGAATTATTCATTGCAGTTAAAGCACCTTGAAATTGATCTTCGACATCCAGTGAATTAAATGCTTCTTTCGGAACAGGAATTTTGACAGTCAGACCCTAGCTGCGCAACCAAGCATGTCTCGTAAGTGGACTTTTCAATACCAGAATGAAACGCTCCGTTTTTCATAAACTGAATAAACTTTAGTCTATTACTCCAGGCGTTTTGAATTCGGAAGTTTAATTAAAATCACCCTGTACATCGCAATATAGCAGCTAATACTAACAAATGGGATGAATGTCAGTTATTTCACACTCCAACTGGGCTCTAATATGTTCCGCAAATCGTTACGTAACTTGAATTTTACGTAAGTTCAATTTATAAATTGCGAAAGTATAACTTCGTAAGAAACTTCAATATTTATTATTAGTAAAACTATATATTTTATTTTTATTTATTTATAACTTTATCCTTCGCTATTGTATTCATTGTCGAAATAGATCGACTTATATCCCAAACTATTGTTGATATAATTTTCCTGTCTTCATACAAAGGAATTATTTTCAATTTTTCTCCTAAAGTAATTGCAGACCTTTGTTTTCTAGAATTATTACCAGCGCATTCGGTGTTACGTTTCGAATCCATTCTAAGGGTGAATAAACAAAGAACACTAATGGTGATAAACAACTAGCCGTGATAAGCATGCACTATTATGGCCAACGACATAATATTATATACTAGACTTGGCAATCACGAATATCGTTTAAATATAAGAAGTACGGATCGGGGAAAGGAGGGATTGTTTACGAAGTTCTTATTTCTAATTGGTAGGTTTCAGTTTGATCGTCATAGCTTTTGGGCACTTGCCCAAAACTCACTGCCTGTTACCGCATCACTTCCTGTTACCATTCGTCACATTTGCTGTGACTTGTATTACTTACGCGCTAGTAGTTGTAATATTGTAATTTTCGAGATATGAAAAAGTAGGAAGCTTAGCATCATGAATTCATTTTTTAAGAAGAACCCACAAAGAAAATGGACATGAAAACACCACTGGTGAGGGATCAGCAAAATTGACTTTTTCCTGGCGAAAGAGAAATCAATTATTGAGGATCGCAGCGTACTGAACAGATTTAATACTGGAAGTGGTCATCAAATGGTGAGATATAAAGTGCTTTTAAATACAAAATTAGACATACAGAATCTCATTAGGAAACAAGTATATAAGAGGGTGGATTTAAAGAAACTGAAAGAAAATATCGAGGCACTCAATTTGGAATTAAAAAATCGCTTTTCTATACTGGAAAGACTTATTGAAGAAATTGATATCTCAGAAGCAAATGAAAACATTGTTCAGACAATAATTGAAACTGCTGGGGAAATTGGTGATGTAACATGTAAAAAGTAGAATACCAAATTATCTGAGAATATGAAACAGCTCATGGAAAGGCGAAGACATATAAAGATAGACAATCAAAATACCAGTTGCAGGATCGAGTATGTAGATTGCAGCGTACTGAACAGATTTAATACCGAAAGTGATCATCGAATGGTGAGATGTTAGGTGCGCTTAAATACTAGATTAGAAAGACAGAAGCTCTTTTGGAAACAAGTATGTAAGAGGGTGGATTTAAAGAAATTAAAAGAAAATACCGAGGCATTCAAGTTGGAATTAAAAAATCGCTTTTCTGCACTGGAAGGACTTATTGAAGAAGTTGACATCTCAGAAGCAAATGAAAACATTGTTAAGACAATAATTGAAACTGCTGGGGAAATTGGTGGTGTAATATGTAAAAAGCAGAATAGCAAATTATCTGAGAAGACGAAACAACTCATGAAAAGGCGAAGACTTATGAAGGTGGACAATCAAAATACCAGTCGCAAGATCGAGTATGTAGAACTTTGCAAAACTTTGCGCAAAAACATGAAAGAAGATATAAGAAAATTCAATTGTGAGTTAGTAAGGAAGGCCATTGAAAGCAACAAGAGCCTTAGGGTTGTTAAAGGGAGTTTGTCTATTCGGAAGAAACACATCATTGCAAAATGCAGAATCAGATGCAAAATAACCACTTCGTTCATTTAAAAGACGTCGATGTATTGTTTTAACTAAATTCTTGCAGTGCGTACAAATGTACAAATGGATGAGCAACCATGTTTAAGGAAGCAACTCCTGTTTTCCTTTTCAAATCCCTCACTCACGCAAAAAAAATCTACATAATAACTTGCAATATAAAAAAAATAATTTTTCAAACACAGTTATGGAAAACGAAATCGGGAGCCATAATTTGGAATAATTAAATATGCAGGAATTTCTCCAAATTTCCATATATTTCCATACCCAAACTATCCTCACCTAAACAGCACAAAATAATGAGAAAGATGTCTTAGTAACAACTTAACAAAATAAAAGAAAAAAATTTAAAAACAAACAAAAAGCCTTTCCTAAATTTATTTTAATGGGCTTTGTCTTGGCCCTCTTCAACTCATAAAAAATTACCACTTCTGTTCCAGTTTTCATACATATTCATTGTGCTGATGTCCCTTTCGCCGTCGGCGTATACAGATGGAAGTTTTTTGATAGAATATCTGAAAATTGAATTATTTCGTTAGGGCTAAATGAAATATTCTTTCATTTGAATATTTAATTTCGTTGCTTCCTCGCAACTCGTTATCAAAACTCACGTTTATTTTAAAGAAACTACATGACGTTGGAAAAGTCAGATGGAATATTTACGTTATTATTGAGTATTATCGATTGAAAAACAAGATTTCTATGTATCGAGTGAATTGACCTCATGAAAATCCCAAAATCCCACATGTAAGTATTTATCGTAGTTGGCACGGAAAATTTCAATGAGTGATAAAACAGAAATTTGTAATTTGTTTTAGGCTACAAAAGGAATTATTTCTACAACGAGTTACAAAATGCAGTTAAGAATGTGTTCTGTTTCTATTGTTAAGAATTGTTTAGTTCTAATATTTACAAACTTCATCTATTTTTATTTAAACGTCGAATAAAAGATCGGACATGTCGAAATTTTAAAAACTTTACATTTTTTTGTTTTTAAAATTTTAACGGAGTGTCTTTTTTTAATTTTCTCAAAATTTATTAATCAACACGCAGTATATTAATGATCTGACAGTTTTAAAATTAGTATACTTTATACTATATAATTTAACTGCAGCATGTTCTTATTAAGTCTCAATAAAATGCTTGATAACATATATATAGTATGTTTGATGTATTTGTGGATATCCAGTTTAATGTTAGCTTGTTTTAACTGAAGTCGCCAACATAGAGTTTTCAGTATTATTGGAGCCTGAGCATATGCATTTATAGTAAAATATGTATTATTAATATAATATATATATATATATATATATATATAGAGAGAGAGAGAAAAAAACAGTGCAACTGGTAAAATTTTGAGACTTTGTTCCCAAGTTATTAACCCTTTGACTACGAATTTATTTATTTTTTAAATCCTAATTTTATTTTTATTTATTTCTTTTGTATTTTAATTTTTTTTATTTAAATTTTTTCCAGTAGGAATACATATTTCTTCCATATATTTTTCTTCCCAGTAGGAATTTTAAAAATCTTAGTGGGACATACATGTCCCGTAAGGAGTCAAAGGGTTAAATCAGTCAACCATTATCAAGAGGACAATATGTATATGGTAAAATAATAAATAACCAAACTACAAATATACAATAGAATGTTTTTAGAACGTTCTTCGCTATCCTATGGCATGTAAAAATATATTACTGTAATTATTTTGTGCAACTTTTTAATAATTGTGAAAATATTAATGAAAACGTGGGTGGAAGGAAAAAACTTTTTCCCCTGACACTCACTTTTTCGATGGCTCCGATAAATAAAGAAATACTTTAAGTGGCCCATGAATAACCAAAGTTTGAAAAATGCTTGTATAAAGAGTATATGTGTAGCATATTTAATCAATATGATAACTCTTTCATTATGAACGATAATTTGACGTAGCATTATGCAGATAAGATTTATAAATAAAGGCAACGTTATAAGTGTAAGCAAGGTAAACTTATTGTGCGTTCGCGCTCAGTTGGCGTGCAATATCATTAGCAGACGGGTTAGTCGATTGCAGTTTCGGGAAGGGCGTCTTGCCGAAACTGGTTTTTCGCGCGGGAAAAACCAGTTCCTCCAAGACGGCCTTCCCTAAACTGCAATGGACTAACCCGTCTGCTAACGGCGACGAACGCACAGTACTTATGTTTATAACGTTGTCTTTACTTATAAAACTCTTTCATTTTTGAAAAGTCTGCTTTGTCCAGTATATCATATATAGAGAGGGAGAAAAATCCCTCATTAGTGAACATTTGCCTGACAGAAAAATGTGTCCATAAGAGAGAGGTGACCATAAAAATGAAAAATATTATTGAGGAGTTTTTTTTCCCGAGTAATTTTTTTCTGAAATTAAAAACGGGGTGACCGTATCTAAGAATGATCCGTGAAAGGGAGTTTTACTGCATAAATGCTTAAATCTATTTGCTTTCCACCCACACCCCTCCCACACACACACACACACACACACACTTTTCTTATTTACCAATTTAACCCATAATGAAGCTTCAATAGATAGCAGCACACGCGATTACGTCGCATTTGCGCCCCGGGTAAAAATCGTAGCATTTGAGGCCGCCCACTATTGTTTAGGCCCCTCCACTGTATTACTTGGAAATCCTGCGCATCCAACTCCCATGCTTGCTTGACGCGTTTGTTTAGTTATTATTTCTACATTTTTTCTCATTACAACAAATCCAAAATATTGTGCTATCATTATCTTTGCGTGTGTGTGTGTGTGTGTGTGTGTGTCCGTCCGTCCGTCTGATAACGGCAACCGTTACGCAAAGCGCACGGTTTATTTTTGGTTGTTCGTATAATTTCAAATCTCTCTTCAGACATAGTTATTATCTGCTTCAAATGCCTACTGCCAGAAATTGATTCGAAATAAAATGAATGGTGCTTGTAAAGAAGTTACATTTCTCGACGGTTCTCAATGCTGATTCGTTGAAGAAGATGGGAGTAACATAACGTCTTTGACAATAGACCAGGAGGGAACATAAAAGGACAGCAGAGGGCAACTTTAAAAAAAAATGCCAAACATGAATTTGTTCTGAAGCCCTGTAGCCAAATGTGGTAACCCTAATAAGTAGATCATACTACAAGGGTGGGGCCTGAACAATAGTAGGTCGCAAATGCTACGATTTTCACCCAGGTCGCAAAATCTACGGCCGTAAATGCGGCGCTACTATACACGCATTGGAATAAAACTGGCCTAATGTTTACATAGTACGGTTTTATCTGAGGGGCCTCCCCACCCTCGATCTCTCCATACTTTTTAATATCGCTAAACACTACAACATACCACAGGCGTACATACTCTCTGTTCACGAAAAGTAGTCCGACGGTACCGTTAGAAATAACGGGAGTCACAAACCGACTAGCCGCTTACAGCGGAGTAGGACTCCAATCTCAAAATTTGTTTTTGACGGTCGCCAAAAATGAGTGTAGAGCTTGGAGTCGTACATTGTTGTAAGCGTCTAGCCGGTTTGTGACGTCAGCTCCCGTTATTTCTAACGGTACCATCGGATATATTTTCGTGAACAGACAGTACGTTGTTGCGAATTTCTTGAAATGTGTACTTGTTCGGATCCTGGATAAAATTTAACTCAAGTAACCAGTAAGTCTGGTAACGTTCTTCTGAGTTTTAAAATTATTTTTATTAGAGTTAAAATTATACAGTGTCTGCCAAAAGTCAGAGATGGTCATTAGCTGTCGCCTCCGGCTCTCGAAGGTTCAAGAGGTAGTAAAAGCAAATAAAGCCAATGGATTTGGAAAAAAAATATTGTTCTATATAAACCAATAGGTTCTAAAATTTACCAAATAGCGCGTAATAAATCCGACGAAACTAGAAAATTGCGGCTAGAATCTAAGCTTGCCATACAAAGAATTCAAATAGAAGAAAATTAAAATCTAAATTTAAAAAAAAAAAAAGTTTAGCGAAATTAAGCGACTAGATAATAATTATCCCACGCGTGTGCTGGAATAGCAAATTACAAATATCTGCTCCCGGGTAACAACTATTTATCATCGTAGAAAACGAAAACTTTATATGTTAATAAATTTTGCATATTTATGATCTAACTCAAATGCCGTGTATAAAATCAAACTATCTGAAACATACTTATTATTTAATGTTTATTATTTTTCTATTTTATTATTCATTATATTTTATATTATATTATTTATTACATTTTCTATTATATTGTTTAGTATATTTTATATTATATATTATTGTTTATTATTATTTGTTATTTTTACTTATTGTTATTTCGTTATGACATGTTATTTAAAAACTATTTATAAATTCTATGCCATATAAGTATAAGACAAAAATTTTTCAAAGACTCCAAAATTATTACTGATAGGAATATGAGAGTATACACACGCAAAACAATTGTCATCATTATAACAATAAATTTACTAGTAATAGTTAAGTATCTCCTGACGAGAATGCCTTCTGCCGATGCATCCGAAAACTTGGGTGATCTATTTCATTTGCTATTTTACCAATTGTTAACCTTTGTGTATGTAAATTTCTTCCCTTATACTTTGTATTTCTATTCCAGATAAAGGATTCAGGTTCATTCAACCTGCCATATAGGCTGCATTGTTGCACATTGTTAACAATTTACGGATTGTATACAATGAATTAATTAATCCAGAAAGCTTTCAAGTTAGAGGCCTATGTTTTAGTAAGTTACGAACGAGTTTAGATTTAATTAGCCTGGGTGACAGTAAATAAAGGCTTTAATTTCATGGCTTCTAATAAGAGACAACGTCTATGAAAAAAATGCTACTAACTATCACGTAAAGCTGACAAATTATAAATTGAAAATTGCTTGTGTTTAATTTGAAATATTGTAGTTATATGTTTATTAATATGTTATTAAATTTCATATTTTAAATAGATATGTGCCCAAATAAATTGACCATTAATCAGCATCGCCGTTTTATAGTAAGCAACTTCTTTCAAGCATTTAATGAGAAAAGCAGTGACTCCACAAACATTTATCTAGAAAAATATCTTCTCCTCAGGAACTAAAACAGTTTCTTAAAGGGAAAAATCTATTTTTCAGACAGCATTTATTTAAAACGTCTGCCGTCAAAAAACTAAAACTTCCTAATCAATTTTAAAGTTCCACGGCTCGTAAAGTTCTCGAGAAATTCAATTTCGAGAGTTTTGTTTTCAAAACTGCACTTCTCAACTATTATTTCGAATTTTCAAACTTCAAATTTAAGAGTCGCCTCTGCCCATACATTTCCTGTGGGCTTACAGTCAAAAACATAAATCGCTGGCCCTGTCGGATTTGGCAGCTCAAAATGGCGTATCAATTCCGCAATCGCTTTTTATCTGGTGGCGTTATTGTCCGCCTTTTTTTGCCGCGGCATGTCATATTTATGCGAAAGGAAAAGCGGATTAGAAGGACTCGAATCGCCCAGCATTTCTGGTCTCTGCTGATAACCTTCGAAAGAACTTAAAATCCCTGCTTGGAGTTTCCTCCGCTCCTAAATTTTAAATAGGAAATTGACAACACTTCGATCATATCCTAATTCCAAATTTCTACCGTGCTACAAAATATTCGCGCGTTTAAAGAGAAACTACTCGTGGACGTGAAAAGGGCTTGCATCGACACATGGCAGACTTCAATACAAATTTCTCTAAGCTTGTCTGAATATTTTGAAACCGATATTCTAGTAAAAAAGAGATAACCAAATGGCGATAACGTTTCTGTATGATATGCTTTTATATGTACATGTGGTTCGAATACTTGCTTACTGCAAAATATATATAAAATTTATTTAAGTGGATTGCCATGGTTCCACGACGTCGTTCAACATGTATATTTTATTGGAAGAAGCTCCTTCTTCGTGCTTTTTAGCAACACTATTTCAAATTCAGGGCCCTGCGGTGGCGCAGTGTGGTAACGCGTTCTCCTATTGCGCGGCTAATCCGGGTTCGACTCCCAGCAGTGCAAAAAGAACGCTTACTCAGAGATCTCATAAAGATCGCACTGCTCACTGTAGTCCGGGGTTTGGTTCCCTAGGCCTTAAGAGGTTCGGATTCCTCGGAAAACAGTAGGTCCCGGCGCAGCATGACCACTGTAGTCTTTGAGCCGTAAAACCAAAAAGAAAGCAATCAGATTTATTTGTAGATCTCCAACGAGGAACTTTACATCATTAAATGTGCTCAGAAGAGTTGACTATCAGGATTTGGCTCCATTTAGAACGAAATTATCACCGTTTGGTGAAAATGATGTACATGGTGCAGAGTATAGTGGCCAAGACTCGTGAAGGAAGACAGAGGGGGCCCGAGACTCGTCAAGCAGTTTTCATATCGACTTTTTTCTCGGATCTTTCACTAAGCGACAATTCATGATGTTGGTCCACTACACTGCATTCGATTATGTATAATTGTGCGTCTTGGCGAGGTAAATAAATATTGATTGATATTAATTGATTTTGATTGATTCATTGTATTAATCGTTTGAGACTAGCATGGAGATATTCTATGATTGGGCTTATGTATCTACATAACACATATCAGTCACAGGCCGTACAATTCATTGCGAGCGTTATTTATTTATTTATTATTTATTTATGTTATATTAGTTTTCATGATAAAGTGGAAGTACAATCAGTGGCGGCTCGTCCATTGGTGCACATGAGCACGTGAACCTGTACGGTGTCGCTGATTTGTCACATCTAACTCAAAAAATAAACAAACAAGTACTCGCAGTCACATTTAAACTCCACATTAGAGTTCTGTTTGCTTGGAAAGCTTGGTATTCGTTAACAGCTTGAGAGTGTATTTTTTTAAGTTGCTTTACAAGTTCGTTCAGTCTTATGCCAAGAAAACACAATATATTTTAATCTGTACGTTTCATTGACCTGTGAAAATTTCTTTTTGTAATTTATGTACGGTAAACCCAGGGCCGCAACTGGAGAGCGCAGGCTGGGCACATGACCTGGAATATTGGTAGGGAGACCAGTGAAGGGGCGGGCGCCGTGCCAGAGGGGCGCCAGAATCTTAGTTTTCCCGGGGAACAAAGGTACTAACTGCGGCACTGGTGAACCCCCATTTGAATGACCCACCAGCCGCCACCGAGTACTAATTTAATTGCAGAATACTGCTGTCAAAATGTAGTTTCAAATAACCCACATCCCAGAGAGAGAGAGAGTGTTTGTATCTTTTATAAAGAACCCATAAAATATACTTTATTTAAATACGAAATTACAATTTAAGAACATCTTTCAGCAGGTCAGAAAAATTCCTTTGCCTCCGGGAGTTATTTGAACATGCACGCGCATGCCTGAGTCCTTGTGTCTACGATGAACGCCCTTCCTTTTATGGTAAACCTATAAGATTAAAAGAAGTGTGGAGAGACAAAATAGAATATGGATTTAAGAAGAACAACATTTTAGGCGTAGGAGAAAAAATTTTAACACATTATTCGACGTACGTTTCGGACGGACATTGGCCGTCCTTCGTCAGGAATTCGAATGATCTAAAACTAAACAGCACTGAAGCCTTGCTGTATCAGAACAGAAGTGTTGCCGTATCGGAGCTGAAGTGTTGCCCTTTTTACCGGTCTATTTGCGCGATACCAGCACCATCTGTTGGTGATAAAAGGAATCTAGTAGAAATTGAAGAGAAATTTGATGTTTGGAGGACAGAAATTAAGTTTTTCCACGCCTGACTGAAATTCGGAGTCGTCTTGCGATCGTTAACGATATTTTCAGAATTGATATTTATGAAGAAGGTTTCCAAAAAATCCAATTCGGCTCTCGATCTCGATTGACGGATGATCGACGCGTCTTGAAAATTGAATGCGTGTTTTTTTATCCCAGCAGTGAACTGCAACGGAGGATTTATTAAAACCAGCATTTGAAACGTAACGTTGATGTTCTTTAATTCTGTGCAATAAAGCTCGTTTAGTGTGGTCAATGTAGGATAAATTTCATTGGCAAAATATTTGGTATACTCCCCAGCGTTGTAGTGTAGGAAGCACAACTTTAAGTTTAGTGGGCTGAATTTTATTGAAAGGGGAGAAAATGACCTTAAAGTTTGCATGTTTAAGAATTTTTGCAATAGAGTAGTTACTTTTTGGAAAAAACGGGAGTACGACGGTACCGGAGTGCTCAACGTCCACGTGGTTAGAAAGCGTGGTTTTTGGAGAGTGTTTGGTGAATTTAGCAACGGCCAAATATATGACATTACAGCCGTAACCTATGTCGATTGCGACTGATTTCAAAAAATTAAATTCTTCAGAAAGTGTGAAGGAAGATGAACATATTTTTAAGGCGCGGTTAACGTAGGCATAGTAAGCCGCCATTTTTTGTTTAAGAGGATGACAATATTTGGCATGAGGCGGGAGCAATACTGCAAATGGTTTTCTGTAAACCCACGTGATAAAATGGCGCCCTGCTTTCTTAATAAAAACATCAAGGAAATGTAGGGCGCTGCTGTTCTCAATAGTGAATGTAAATTCTATGGCTTTTGTCAACTGGGTTGAGAGTAGCAAAAAACGACAAAATTTTATGAAGTGGACCCTCCTAAATGATGATCATCGTCCACGTACCGGATCCAAAATTTAAAAGTGATATTTCTAAAAAGTTTAACTTAAAAAAAAGTGCATGTAAATGTCAGATAACGGGTTACCCATTGCCAGACCCTCCGTTTGTTGGTAATGCTGCCCCATAAATACAAGCTTTGTTGAGTTAATGCAAATAGACGTTAAGGTGAACAAGTCCACGATTTCCGGCTGTGCATAGTGGAACTTCGTTAAGTAAGTAAGTAATACTTTATTCCTTGTTATTATGTACATCAGGAGACCATACAAACGATTTGCTTGGGAAATGGAAAGAGAGCAAGACGGACACACGTGTGTGTGATTTCCGTGCCTCATTAATACGTCGGAACTTAGGCGGTGCGCCTATGGTTGCCTTGTCTGTGATGCCAATGTATAAACTAACCACCTTCAATAAATAGTGTTAGATTGTTTCTTCATTCTTGATCTACCTTACTCTTCATCGTCGACCTTCTAGTTTTCTACCTAGCCAAAAGGACAAGGAACCCGCCTCACGAAGAGACGTAGACTGCTCAGCTACGAGCGGAGCTGGTGGCAGCACACGACTACCTGCACACACATACCTGATCGCACATATATACCTGACCATGACATCTAAATCCTCTTAGAACTCGTTTTTCAACGATAATAGTATAAATACTACCTTAAGTTATTTAGTTAAGTATGGTATTATTTATTCAATGTCCATTTTACATGTGTTCTAAATCTTTGCCAATCAGGTAATTTTATATGATGTCATCACTAGTAACTAAATAAGGGTGTAGCATTTTACTATATGTAGCGCCATATCGACATTCCTTTATTGCAAAAGTGTTAATAAATCAAAATTATTTTGATGATGTCTGTGTTACAGCGTTATAGCCTTTATTCTTAATTAAGAAATACGATTGCTTACCGACAATGACGCTAAAATTTATTCACTCGAACTTCCAATTTTATTTTGTTATGTAGACCTATTTCGTTCAAACTCTGCTTGTAAACACAACGCAAAGGTCGTTCACCGTCTAGTTGCTATATTTTTCTGTTGCTGAAGATAAATTTTCTGGAAAATAACACTAACAAAATGGAAAAGCAAATTCTTTTATCGTCCAATTTAAATCTTCCCAGATCCTCGAAGGTTATTTACCGCAACACTTGCTGTGAACCCAATGATATATTTTTAATTAAAATACAACATCCGATGTTTCGTGTCGGGATATAGTGAAAATCACACACACGTGATAGATGTGTGTAAAAACGGCAATACTTGGCTGCTTTCTCAAGTGAAAGGAAACAGCCGTTGATTTAATTTGGCTTTTTCTATTAAAAATAATCGCCCGCTGGACGAAATGCCTAGAGAAATATATTTCAAAACGGTGAAATTTGTGATCTCTGAAGCATAGAGAGAGGCAAAGTGAATGTACATTTCGAACATGTGTGTGTGAGTAGCGTATACACTCCCAGAATGGTCATCTTCTCATAAAAGGCAATTTAATCATACCCTGGCCTCTCTCCATCCAGCTTAAGGTGGAAAGAGTTCACGAAGACCAGACAACAGACCTCCTTGCTAAAACTTTGCTCTTCACGAAATTCTTGCTTTTACAGCTAAAGAGATAACCACAGTTCTTGCATAATTTCTATGGTAGTATGCACTAATTTTGGAGGTTTTCTATTAGACAAAAACATCGGACCGCCGTGGGAAGTAAAATTTGGACGTTAATGTAGTTTGTCTAAAATATCGGTTTCTCATTGTTTTTAGTTTTGCTCTTACGGTTTGTTCCAAAATTAAAAGAGGAGGTAGATAGGTGAAATTTTGCGACAAACTTACATTTTCTATGTAAATTAATAAAATATTTTTTTTTATCAAACTACTTATCAAACATAAAGATTGGAAACAAGGGCGTTGTTAAGGCAAATTAGAGGGTTTTTTTTGTTTTTTTTGCCAGTGTTAATCTGAAACAAATAACCACTTTAACCTTTTAATGTATTCAAAATATTGCATATATTTCAATTCTAGGGGGGGACTGACCACTGGCGTACGCAGGGGGTGTTGATGGGGGTTGTAACCCCCATTGCAATGAAATTTTGTATATTTAACATAGGAATATATGAGTTGTAGCTCCGTAGCCCACCATGGAACTCATAACCCCCGTACGAACTTTCTGCGTACGCCCATGCAGACCACTCTCTGTCCTCCCCAAATGACGTCCATGGTTGAAAAAAAAGAAAAAAGAAGGAATCACGCTTGTTTTTTTTCATAGAGTAACCTTTATTTTTCTCGGGACATGATTTATTAACACTTCAATAAAGTCTTACCAAACAGATTTCGGAGACCTGTCAATTTTTATTCCCTTTTTGTACCACCTATCCCTATAATAAAATTATCGTTACAGCATCTTTTTAGTTTAGAATGTCAACACCATATAGACATTGGATAAAATATCTAACAAATATATCGTATCTTCATACTCCATCCCCTTAAAACAGATAATGTAACAACAGCATCGACTGAAAGTTTTCCTTCCCATATTTTCAATTTCATGAGCAACTTCTTAATTAAAGGAAATTAAACCTTTCCTTGCTCCGAAGAACGAAGTATCTGGCAAAGTAGCTAATATATCCATTGTAATTAATGCCCATCAATGAATTCTCATTAAATACGGGAGGAAAACTCAACGTATGGAAGATCATATATTGATTTAAGAAATTGCATTTCTATTCATGGAGATACACATTTGTCAAAATGCGCGAATAGATGTTCGAAACACAAAAAGCTAGAAGAGAACTTGGAATTGACATTTTTGAAAAGGTAAGCTTTTCAGATAGTTCACGATTAGAAGGAATGTGATCCACGTATCTATAAATTGCTAATTTTTGCTATTTCTAAATCATGTGAATGTGCAGATAAAATACTGTAATTATAGTTTCAAAGTTCTTAAAAACTTCCCAAAAGCAGTTTCTCCAAAGTCGTAAACGCGTGTCACTAAAGTTACAAGGTCTAGCTGAAATTCATTATAACATTATACTTTTTGTAGAAACTCCCTTCGCCATTAATGCATGATAAACGCCAGCTAACCATACTGTTTCAGCATTACTGAAAACCGGGGTAAATAGCAGATTGTGATATAGACGTAGAGTTTGTGGTAGCAGACTTGGCGCTGGTTGTGCGCGCCAGGTTTAAATAATTGTGACGCATGGCCGTTATGGCGCATGTGTGATATTTTCTGTTCTGTTCATATTTAACTAACTTGTACTCTCTTGCTTTTCCGTTCTGGCCCCCCGAGTTTTAGCCGACGGACGAATTGTTTGCGATGCTGCTTAGTTTTGAATGTTTTGCTAACATACCTCGTTCTAACCGTTTAGTGTTGAGTTATTTGTTCTAGCCATTATCATTATTAGCAGTGCCAAAGGAGTTGTAATTGTTGTTAGATGAATAAATCGTTATATTTCGTTAGCAAAAAGGTGAGCTCATTTTTATTCAACGTTATTTTGAATCAGACGCAAGATATGCAGCCATTTTCCTAGAAAGTAGTATGGAGGTCAGAAAAAGTAGATGTAGACTTACCGTGATACTATACCTTCATGAAATATTTATGAAACGGCATTCCGGACGACTCCACACGATGGTGACCACGGACTACCATATTATGGCAACTCTTCCGTTTTAAATGGCGACTAACTTACTTTCCTTCTTCTACCACTTACCTTCAACGTTTCAGATGATTGCGATTCAGCGATTGGC
>QLNU02015229.1:7829-26738 GCA_006491805.2 Dysdera silvatica | reverse complement strand
TTTTCCCTCATTCCCATGCTCTGTGTGATTTAACTTATCTTTCATACATAGTTTCAATTTAAATACTTGAAAATTTATTTACTCCTGAAATGTCTGGTTCTGAGCCCAACGATAAACAAGTTGCCCGTGTGGCATTTTGAGCACCTCCTTTTTGGAAGAACAATGTGGAATTATGGTTCCTACAAATCGAATCCAGCACAAATCGTTAGCACTTTTGTGAAGATTTTATAAATAGCAGGTAACAAGCTAATTGGTCGGTAATTTTTTAAATCCTCTTTATCACCTTTTTTATGCAAAAGAATTACTGTTGCAGAATCCCATTGGTTTGGTATGTTACCGCTGTTAAGACATTTGGTAAAGAATTTTGCAAGTATGTCTTCTACATATTCTCCAGCTTCTTTTAGGATATCTAATGTAATACCATCATCACCAGGGGCTCTTCCTTTCTTCATGCTTTTTATTGCAAATGAAACTTCTTCTTTTAAGATTTTAGGAGCTGTTCCTTCGACTATTTCAATGTCTTCGTTTAATCCACTGTTACTTTCGTATAGATTTTTGTAGAATTCTTCAACTCTTCTAAGTATTTCTTCCCTATTTCTTGTTACGGTGCCATCCTCTCCTTTTAATGCAATGATGTGTTTCTTCCCAACAGATAAACTTCCTTTAACAACCCTAAGGCTCTTGTTATTTTCAATGGCTTTCCTTACTAGCTCACAGTTGAATTTTCTTATGTCTTCTTTCATGCTTTTGCGCAGAGTTTTACAAAGTTCTATGTACTCAATCCTGGAACTGGTATTTCGATTGTCCACCTTCATATCTCTTCGCCTTTTCATGAGCTGTTTCGTCTTCTCAGATAATTTGCTATTGTGCTTTTTACAGGTTACACCACCAATTTCCCCAGCAGTTTCAACTATTGTCTTAACAATGTTTTCATTTGCTTCTGAGATATCAATTTCTTCAATAAGTCCTTCCAGTGCAGAAAAGCGATTTTTTAATTCCAACTTGAATGCCTCGGTATTTACTTTCAGTTTCATTAGATCCACCCTCTTACTTACTTGTTTCCTAATGAGCTTCTGTCGTTCTAATTTAGTATTTAAGTGCACTTTACATCTCACCATTCGATGATCACTTCCAGTATTAAATCTGTTCAGTACGCTGCAATCTTCAATAATTGATTTCTTGTTTGCCAGGATATAGTCAATTTCACTAGTTCCCCCATTTGGGTGTTTCCATGTCCATTTTCTTTGCGGTTTCTTCTTAAAAAATGAATTCATGATGCTAAGATTTTCAGCTTCTGCAAATTCGATGAGTTGATCGCCACGTTCATTCCTTTCCCCATATCCGTATTTACCAACCGATGTCTCTCCTTGTTCCTGTTGTCCAATTCTTGCATTGAAATCCCCCATGATGAGCTTGATATGTTGTTTCCCTTTGGTGTGTAACTCTTTGATTTCTTCATAAAATTCTTCAACCTCTTCGTCGGTATGGCTTGATGTTGGTGCATATACCTGTACTATTTGAAGTTGGTATCGCTGGGTTAGTTGAACAACAAGCCTCGCTGCTCGATCTGATGTACTTTCAACTTCCAGAAGACAGTCTTTAATTCTTTTGTTGATTAAGAAGCCAACACCACTTGTTCTTCCAGTTTCCGTTCCTCTATAATAAAACAAATGTCCACTTTTAAGTTCCACCAACTCTTCACCTTTTCTTCTAACTTCACTGAGTCCTACAATGTCCCATTTGATCTTGTCAAGTTCTTCTTCCAATTCTTGAAGTTTTGCTTCAGAAGCAAGGGATCGTCCATTATACGTTGCCAAGGTCAATAACAAACGGCAGCCTGGGCCATTCCAGTGATTCTTAGCACCCCCTGCTTTCATGCCACGCTGACCGCTGCCTTGATCAGGAGCACTCCAGCACCTGGAGACTAGGGGCCATGGTTTCTGGTGTGTCAACATAATGGAGGAATTAGCCATAATTTCACCACGCTGGCTAGACGGGTTGGTGAATTAGCCCTCCCCTTCCGCCTTTCTATCCGTGCAGCAAATATTAATTTGCCTCATAAATAGAAAGCCCAGCCTGCACCACTTGAAGGCGGGGTAGGACACTAGGTTACTGGCCCGGCCGGTTCCACACATCGTCACATACGTTCAGCGTGTGGGTCTCCTTCCAGTTAGATACCAGCAACCCTTTTGCAGGCCACACGCTTTGCATAACTGCACATATACCCGGGCATGACAGTATGTTGTGATATCTCTACAGGAGCAGTAAGACCCTACATTCCTCAAGCATTTCGACGTAGTGTTTTTGCATCATTACATAATTTCTCACCCAGGAAGTCGACATGAGGAAAAGATTTGTATGGAAAGATTTAAAAAAGATGTCGCTTTGTGGACAAAAACGTGCCTCGATTGCCAGGACAGTAAAGTTCATAGACATACTAAATCACCTACAAGTTTATTTCCCTTACCATCAGGTCGTTTTTTGCAGATACACCTTAATGTAGTTGGACCTCTACCATGCTCTAGAGCAGCGGTTCTTTAACTTTCCAAGACCGCGGACCCTCTTCAGAGATCACTCGCCCTTGCGGACCCCCCAAGAATTAACTCAAAGTTTAAAACCCAGAATTTGCATCATACATATTTATTTCTAGTGTTTAATCACTAATTTTCACCATTTAAGGAAGGAATTTTTCGTTCCCTCGTAATTTATTTTTAGCATTAAAGTGCAAATGTCCTTTTCTTAATATTTTTCCAAACCTTTGTTGAACAATGGGAGGATCTTGCTGACCCCCAGGGGTCCGCGGCCCACAGTTAAAAAAAGCTCTGCTCTAGAGGATGAACCTATCTATTCACGTGCATTGATAGATTTATGAGATGGTTTAGAAGCTCTACCTATGCAGGATATCACTGCTGAAACTATTGCTCCTACCTTTTACGAGGGCTGGATTACTCGATTTGGTGTCCCTGAGCAGTTAACTGCTGATCAGGGGCTCCAGATGGAGAGTAATTTGTTTCAAGCTTTAACATGATTTCTTGGTATTCATAAAATACGCACAACAGCTTATTATCCTAGTTCTAATGGCATAGTTGAGTAATCACAGATACCTTAAGGCTGCTTTAAAATACTATCGCACCGAGCGATGGACTGAGGTATTGCCCAACGTTCTTTTAAGTATTCGTGCATCATTGCTCGAGGACATCGGCGTTACTACAGCTAAATTAGTATATGGTGCCACAATTAGATTGCCTGGTAGTACAGATTATTGACGGTCCGAAACAGAATAGGTCTATTACTGAATTCGTTGCTTCATTAAAAGAAACAATGAATAATCTTAAACCCGTACTCACTCGCATTCCTAATTCTAAAAGTGTTTTTGTACATAAAGATATATCTATTGTTACCCATGTTCTTTTGCGCAATGATTCCATGCGCAAACCCCAACGAAGACCATATACTGGACCTCATAAGGTAATTAATAGAAGTATAAAGTTTTTACGTTGGATGTCAAAGGTAAAACTGTCAATGTATCAATAGACAAGATTATACCTGCTTATGTATTCTCAAATGAAGAGAAATTTCTAACACCCAGTGCTACCTCTACTGCCAACAGCAATAATACGTCGGAAAATAACAGAACTTAACATTCAATACACGACACGCTATGGTCGTAAAGTTAAATTCCGCGTATAAATGTTTTACTTACACTTTGGTAAGTTATTCGTGGGGGAGTCCCGTGGCAGCAGACGTGGCGCTGGTTGTGCGCGTCAGGTTTGAATAATTGTGCCGCATGGCCGTTATGACGCATGTGTGGTATTTTCTGTTCAGAGATTAAATACCGATGTTTAACTATACTTGTAATCATACAATAATTTTTGCCATCCACGTATATTTAGCTCAAGCTATAGCTTTTTTGTTTTTGGAAAAAAGAGTCCTCATCCCAGATTCGAACCAGGGTCAACGCATTGAGCCCTTGGTGTCTTGACCTACTAGACGAATGAGGACAAGAACAAACGCAGTTTTCTTCGTATATGAGGATGTAAGATATTATTACCCTTCACAGGGAACAATTGCCATAACACATAATTGCCATAACACAATTGCCAAATATGGTCAACACAGAAAAGCCTCCGGGGCGAGGTTTTTGTGAGTTTTCGTGGGGGAATTTATTATACAATAATTTTTGCCACCCACGTATTTATTGTAGCTCAAACTAGAGCTTATTGATTTTGGAGAAAAAGAGGTTCCATCCTCATCCTGGATTCGAACCAGGGTCCCCACGTTTAGCCTGCGGTGTCTTGACTAACTAGACGAACGAGGACAAGAATGAACACATTTTCTACGTATATTAGGACGTGAGATCTTATTACCCTTTACAGGGACAACACAATTGCCAAATAATGGTCAACACAGAAAAGCCTGCAGGGCTTTTCCGTGTGCAAAATTTCTATTATACAGGGCGATTATAATTAATGTTCCACTTTGAAACTCCTGTAAAATGAAAACTACTGGACCAACAGCTACAAACTTGAAAATGGTGTAAAGAAGGTCATGGGATTTGATATTCTGAAAAACAAAATAAATAAGATAGAAAATAATTCAAAAAGTCAAACTAGGGGGGCGGAATCAAGGTTTATTCCTGGTATCGACATCATAACACATTTTTCAAATAAGTCATGGCATTTCATGTTCAATACGCTCTCCACCATTTTCTGAAACCAGGGTAAAGCGCAATATCGCGCTCTCTACGGTAGCTCAAAGCATATCAGCCAGAAGTTAAGAATATATCAGTGAATCGCATTTTTCAGCACTTGCAATTTCTGGTGTCATCATGAAAAAATGTGATCCTGAGGTAACCCCATAGCCAAAAGCCCCATAGGTTGAGATCTGGTGACCGAGTAAGCCATAAAAAGGGAAAGTGTCATCGAATAACCCTGTCGTAAGCAAGATGTTTGATAACTAACAGTTTCACGCACTGACTAATATGCGGTGGAGCCCCGTCATACATGAAAGTCATTCTGCCTAAGCTGCCACGCTGTTGATGATCGGGTACCACGAAACTTCTTAACGTGGATTCATAGCGAACAGCAGTTGCGGAGCATGTAATGGGTCCTGCCACAGATAGTTCTTCAAAGAAGAATGGTCCAATTATAACACTGTGGTTCTCATAAAGCCAAACCCCTTTGTCCTGATTACAGCATAGAGAGCCATTTCTCCCTGGTGGTGAATTTTGAACTAAGCATTTGGTTTTGCGGGTCATTAAATCCCATGATATCTTTTACAATATTCCCAAATTTGGTAACCTTTTGTCCAGTAGTTTTCATTTTATACGGGTTTCAAAGTGAAACTTTAATTATAATCACCCTATATATATACGCGGCGTGGCCAAACAAAAGTCGCAGCATGAATTTAAACATGCAAATACTGAGAACGGATTAATTTGTTAACAGTTTTGAAAATTTGCATAATTTTGCGGACAATATAACCTTTAACTGTAACTGAATAAACACACACTGATCGTTTTAAAGCGATTATGGCTGAAAACGTCCCACGCGGTTGCGAACAAGGCTTTACGGAGTTTAAAAGAGGAAAAATTATTGTCCTGCATCAAAGGCATAAAATCTACAAAGGGATTATTGAACTCACTCAAACCGGATTTCGAAATGTCCATAACTTTATTGAATCTTAGATTGATGTAAACTATTAAATTCGTGGAAAATGTGTAATCGAAAAATATTCCTTAATAATAACCGAAGATGATTAACACGTTTAATGAAATCTAATCGCAAAATTTCGATCCTGGAGAACTAAAAACAATTTTCAATTATGGAAACGACCATTTTCACTTGCACGATGAGACGAAACTCAAAAAACTGGAATTAAGTAGATGTATTGTAAAATGGAAACTACTTACTTGTGAGAATAATCGGAAAACAAGACTTCAATTCGCCAAGGAACATAAATGACTGATGAACAATGGGGGAAAGTCATGTCATCTGATGAGTCCAGATTTACACATTTTCAACATGATGGACGCATTAGGATTAGAAAGGAACCGCATTAAATATTGGACTCTCAAGCGCTGTACACACTCTACAAGCCTCAGGAGGAAGTGTTATGATCTGAGGTTGATTCTGTCCGTCTAGTTTAGGCTCGGCAACATTATGCAGCAATGAAATGATGCCAACTGAGAGAACATATCGAACAAACAGCTTATTCTATCATTGGATATTTTCTTTCATGAAGGCAACAGAATATTCCAAGACGACAATGCTAGGATTCGTCGAGCTCGAAGTGCAAAAAAAAAGTTGTTTCGAAGAGCGCGAGCCATCAGTCACCCACGTGAATTGGCCACCACAAGGAGGTACTGAACTCAACCTCAATGAACGTATGTGGGACATGCTAGAAAAGAATCCAAGGAGTATTTTGACTCTTCCTTAATTAATCAAGGGTCTTGATGCAAATTTGGCCAAAAATAAGTGTTGAAGCATTGCATAAACTCACAGAAACGATGTGACATTGAATGTCCTCCCTATATTTTGTATAATCGTGATTTTGTATAATATAAGAAATAATAATTCTTTGAGAATGAATAAAAGAATCCCCTAATTCTCTTAACGAAGGTTAACATTTTTTAAATATTGGTATGTAATTGTAGGGTGGCTCAAATCGTTATTAAAATTTATTGTGGGGAGTGTCTGAGCCGCACGGGCCCATACGGGCCTCTACGTCTCTATTTATTTACAATTTCTTTGGGAAGGCAAAGCCCCACAGGAAGCTGGAGGAAAAGGTAGATTATGGCTACTTGAAGGGGCCCCCGGCTTCCAAAAGTACAGATTAGGTTAATAAAAATCAAATGAAAATCAGAATATGAACAATTGCAGGCAGCACATTTACAATAGAGAAAAATACAATAATAAGAAGCAAATTAAAAATTAAGAGGAGCATTCTAAGATTAACACTGTAAAACAACTTTAAATAAAATATAAAATATTTAATACACAAATACTTGCCATGGCTATGTCAGATATTAAAACAAGTATACCTACTTAAAATCAGGACGCAATCAAAATTCGTTTATTAAGGGTGCTTATATTCGAGCATTCGCTGTAGTGTTTATGTGGCAATACCTAAGGGGATTCCTTTTCGCCAGTGTGCAGTTTCTGAATAGTTATACTTCGATTGATAAAACACGGAGAACACTAATATTGTAGTATATCAGCCATGCCTTATGCTTGTAAAAAGGTGCTTCTGTTAAACACGTAGTGATGGTCAGATGAAAATCGCATTATTGGCTGCGATGAGAGAATTACTCTAAATAAACGTTGAGTCATATTTCTTGCGTGAGTTTCGGCTGCTTCTCAAAGCTTCAATAGCAACATACTAAAAACATCGTGAAAGAAATGTTGACTGGTATTTGCAACTCAGTTTACGTCCTCTGGTTATCTCTGCATGTTTATGGATTTATGACTCAACTTAAAATACGTATCGATGTCTTTTGAGCAGAAATGTTTTAATGTGTGGAGTTAACCGATTTCCCAAAAAAAAAACGTTTTGGAAAAAAGAGATTAAAATATCCCATCTTATAATTTTTTTCAGGGCCGTTTCTGAGAGGGGTGCAAAAGGCGCCCCCGCACCTGGGCTAAATATTACACATAACACTCTTAGTTGGATAATGGTAAATGAATAAAGGCAATCGAAAACCCAAGAATGGCCCTGACTTGTGGAGTCATTTCAGTAACTATTCTGCAAAAACGAATATACCAAGGAATATAATAAAAGTTTAAGATGAACGGTTTCTAGTAATATTTGAAAATTGCTTTCTCTTTAAAATGCTTACGCCCTTGTCTCTGAAAATTTGTACCACGGTTGAATTTTTATTCAGACTTACGTTAGACTTCAGACGAAAGGGCCTCATCAACAATTAAAATTTCTCATGCATCTAAATCTTTCACATTTTATTACGGTTGAGTAGATAGTAATACATTTGAACACACTTCTATTTATATAACCATCGTGACGAACATAAAGATATGATCATCCATTGTTGGTGAACCATTTTGGACGAATTTGGAGACATGAATGTACCGAAAGCTTTCCTATTATTAATAGTCTTTAGAACCTTAGATACCTTTGGATCAGAACCAGAGAGAATGTCCATGTAGGTGGATTGTGCCAAGATCCTTTAATACAACTAAACGTTATGCTTGTTAATAATGGTAAGATCATAATTTTGAAATTATAATAATATGAAAAGAATAATGTGTATCTTCTACATGCCAGACATTAGGAACAAAAATAATATGGAAAAAATCTGATAGAAATAAAGTGTAATAGGGGGAGGGGTTAATTCGAATTTAAAAATTAAATATAAAAATGTGTGTTTGATCTAAATTCGATCTCAGTATTGTTTCTCTTCTAAGTCACACAAATCAAAATCAACATCCCGTTTATGTATGCCCATTTTAATTGCAAGCCACTTTTTCCTTTGAAACTGCAAGAGGTGTCCGTTTTATTTTAGAATTAGAAACAATAATAGGTGGCACAAAAGACAAGTATTCAGAAACCGAAAGAGTAAATCAGCATAGATATTAGAAGATTCAAACGATGTGTGGTATGCAATCCGGTGCTTATGACATAGCTAGATTTCGTAGCAAATTAGCTATGGAGTTTTATCTAGTGCATAAAAATAGCTCTGGCGGAAAGATCATTGACCTTTGAAGCTAGAAAAATGAGCAATGGCTCCCTCTAATAACGTCTCCTTATGTGTTGGCAGGGTTATACCTAATATTGATGACCTCGTTTTGTCAAAGGGGTGTCGAGGATGTCCGAAGTGAAGTGCGGGAAGGGCCGACGCAAGCAAACTTGGTGCTCTAGGCGAACGGCCTGCGCCCCGCCCCCCCACACTTCAAGAAAATCGACCTACCAACGTACAGGAAATAGAAAATACTTACCAAAAAAAACCCGCTTAGTCAAGTTATTGCCACGCACACAATAAATAATATTGCACTATCTATATTTACTTTTACACACACGCACATACATACATATATATATATCGGCGTCGATGACATTTTGTTTGAAATTGAATGGGGATATGGAACCTTAATACCAACATTGGGGGGGATGGGTCCCCCTGTTCCCCCGCTAAAGGCGCCTGTGTATATACATTATAATTATTTACGCATTTATATTATTTCATAATATTATATATACTATATAACAATATAAATTGTTACACATAGATTTTGTTTTAAAGTAATTATCTTCACCTTTGCATTATATGGAACGATACAATGTCACATATCATTCTTATCATGTTCTGTTACCATATTTTAATAGTTAATTCGTTGAAAGACAGTGATGGATTAAGATTTTGTGGACTCTTAGAAATTTTTTCTGGGTTCCTTTGCTTCATAAATTAAGCCTGTGCAATTATATATTTTTTGAAATAAGGTAAAAGAGTTAGGTAGCATTCAAGTATTACGTATAAATAATAGTAGGTCCGTTTCATACCCCTCTCCCCAATAAATAACACTGACTAACATAGGAAAATAAGCGCAACAGCAACTCCCCTTCCTCCCAAAGGTGCTTACGTAATATTTGAACTCTCCCTTACAGAAAACAAAATGCACGTGCATACTTCCGAGTACGAGAAATGACGATGTGAAATTTTCCATTACATTATACACATTATAAATTAAGATGCTTTTTCTCTGATGGCAAAGGCGGATTTTGCATTTCATATCTTGAAATACAGTGAATTCTGTCTATAACGATAATTTGTTTTGAATGAGCCTGCATATAACGATAATTTTGCAATTTCCAGTCTTTTTCTATATGTTGTGTCCAAAACTTTTTAAAGCAATACAGCTTTGACAATCCATTAATGCTGAAGAATATTATATACACAAATGCAGCCGGTTCTAGAATAATGACCCAAAGTCAGCCAAATATTTCTGAAGAGGAAATACGTTGATGTACTTAATTAATTCTCTTAGCACATACAAAGCTTTGAAGAATATACACTCTTCTATGAATATAGAGAATGATTTGACTTCGGATGAGGAATTATTAGTAGAGCTAGGAGATTTTGATGACCTAAAAACAGTCAGAAATGACCTATAAAAAATACATATGATCTAAAAACCAGAATAAAAAAAATGCCCTATAAACAAAAAAGTGACCTTAAAAAAGCAAAAAGTTTACAAAATAAGTTATTCAGTATTTCAAATTAGCCATAGCAAAACTGAAAAATTTATTTGAGTATTGCAGAATTGTAATATATATCGATTATCGATCAGGAATTTTAAATTCTTTAAAGAAAAAAGAACATTGACAAATTTACATCTTTGGAAAAAAATGAAATTTCTGAGAAATTCATGGAAAAATGACTTTTTATTGAAAATATCACAAAATGCAAATTGTTGACCCAAAAATATCCAAAAAATGCCCTTTAAATGACCCAAAATATAAAAAATGCTCCATCCCTTAAAAATTACGAAAATGCAAAAAACTACACCTAACGAAAGTGTTTGAATCTGCTTCGTTTTTCATTAAACACATTTATATATACTTATGCAACGTTTTGGCAATGCCAAAATCATCAAAATTGCAGCCCTAGTTATTAGGTCTTTAGTTATACTACCAATGAAGATACGATAGCGGAACTGAAAGAAAATGATGGGAGAGAAAGCAAAAAAAAAGAAACGTAGTGTTCGATAGAATCGTTGAAATATTACAGCATTTCATTCTGACTCTACCGAATGTCTACGATGTGTATCTGAATTTTTTAGGTGGTTAAAAATATGTCCGGCAGCGAGTCTCCAGAAAGTACTCTCCACATAAACCAAATACCTGATTACTTCTTTTTTAATTAAATATAATTTTCTTAAATTATTTTTCTAACGTATAACTTTTCTAAATACGTATTGAATGATGAAACATTCTGGTTTACGTCCACATAAATTAATTATACGCCACGTGTTCAGTTTATATGTATTATGCATTTTTTAGTTTTCAATCAAAAATATAATTCCCAATTTTATTTTTATCATTATGCATATGCATTTTTGATTAATAGAATGGGAGAGACTACGTAAGCAATAATTTGGCCATTTTATACCCCTCTCCCCACTCCCACCTTGGTAAGCAAAAATTAACATTAGCTAACATAGGAAAATAAGCACAACAGCAACAACCCCACCCCAAAGGTGCTTACGTAATACTTGTAATTAGAAAACAATACCCAATTGTAGTTAGAATACATATACTCTGTTTTCGAACCAATTACATTTTGAGATTTATATTCATATATACACCTGATCTCTCTGTAATGTTATTTAATAAATCGTTTAACGTGGTATTATTCAGTGCAATTAAGTTTTAACTACTGCCATACGCATGGGAGGAATGATGCAGTCATAACCGCATTGAGAAACATGCTACAATTTTGTATATACATACATGTATGTGTATATCCTCTCCTTTTGAAGAGGATGGCACTGTAACAAGAAATAGGGAAGAAATACTTAGAAGAGTTGAAGAATTCTACAGAAAGCTGTATGAGGGTAACAGTGGATTAAACGAAGACTCTGAGATAGTCGAAGGAACAGCTCCTAAAATCTTAAAAGAAGAAGTAGCATTTGCAATAAAAAGTATGAAGAAAGGAAGATCCCCTGGCGATGATGGCATTACATTAGATATCTTAAAAGAAGCTGGAGAACATGTAGAAGACATACTCGCAAAATTCTTTACCAAATGCCTCAACAGTGGTAACATACCAAACCAATGGGATTCTGCAACAGTAATTCTTTTGCATAAAAAAGGTGATAAAGAGGATTTGAAAAATTACCGACCAATTAGCTTGTTACCTGCTATTTATAAAATCTTCACAAAAGTGCTAACACATCGCCTGCAGAAAAAATTAGATGCAGCTCAACCAAGAGAACAAGCTGGATTTCGAAGTGGATTCAGTACAGTGGACCATATTCAAGTATTAAGAGAATTAATTGAAAGAACACATGAATATGAACTTCCATTGTGTGTTGCATTTATTGACTATGAGAAGGCCTTTGACTCTATTAAAACATCAGCAGTCATCAACTCTTTAAGATCAACAGACATTGAGGATGTGTACATTGACATGGTGAAACGTGTGTATAAAAATGCAAGTGCAAAATTTCGGTTACATAAAGATACCAAAACTATCAAAATTGGTAAAGGTGTGAGGCAGGGAGATACCATTTCTCCAAAACTTTTTACTTCAGCTTTACAGATGATTTTTCAGCTGATAAATTGGAATAACAAGGGAATAAAAATAAATGGTGAATATTTAAATCATTTGCGGTTTGCTGATGACATTGTTATTTTTTCAACGAACCCATCAGAACTCCAAGACATGGTACAGGAGCTCTCAACTAGAAGTAAAGAAGTTGGACTCAAGATGAACCTACAAAAAACTAAGATCATGTTCAATAATTTTGTAGAGGAAACAAAAATACAAGTTGACAACATTGAGCTAGAAATTGCTGATTCATATATTTACCTTGGCCAGCTGATTTCAATGGATGGCAACATTATGAAAGAACTCAACAGACGTATTAAACTTGGCTGGAGTGCATTTGGAAGAAACAGTTTTATCCTGAAGGGGAAATTGCCTTTGTGTCTAAAAAGAAAGGTCTTCAACCAGTGTGTATTGCCAGTCCTCTCTTATGGATCAGAGACATGGAGTCTAACAGTTGGAGCAATACGAAAGTTACAGACAACGCAAAGGAGCATGGAGAGGTGCATGCTTGGAATAACTAGGAGAGATCGAAAAAGAAACACTTGGGTGAGAGAGCAAACTAGAGTAGAGGACATCATTGTTAAAGTAAAAGGGCTGAAATGGCGATGGGCTGGGCATATTGCAAGAAGAACTGATCAACGATGGACAACAGAAATTCTGAACTGGATTCCAAGAGACCACCGAAGACCTAGAAAACGTCCTCAAACTAGATGGGTGGATGAAATAAGAAAACAGGTTGGGGTGACGTGGAAACGAATGGCCCAGGATAGACTTGTGTGGAAAGCATTTGGAGAGACCTTCATCCAGCAGTGGATAGATAATGGTTGAATATGATGATGATGATGATGATGATATATATATATATAAATATATAGTTTGTCTTGTAACCCACCCCTTTAAGAACATCCTGCGTATGCCAGTGATTTTAACGTTCCGCTTTTTGTATGGTTCATACCAAAATATATGTTTACAGGTAGAGAAAAGGAAATTAAATTATGCCTCTTACAACCATACAAAAATAGGAGTGTCAAAACTTTACCAATGTTGAATTATTTCTCCTTTATTAAGAAGTTCCTCTTTGGTCAACATGGCCAGGGGTCGACTATGAATATTGGGGGCCCCGGCTCAGCTTGCATTTGGGGGCCCACTGACACGTGTTGGATATATATCGGAAAAATGTACGCACCCTTGTTACCATTTAAAGATGTAGGTAAAAATATGCTTTTTAATACCACTTTCACGTCAGTGTCGTATGTCCAAAAATGCACTTGCAGAGCTAAAGTTGTAAAAATTTTGGCAAAAGTTGCGAATAATATGTGGTATCGGTGTAACAATTTTGTGTTTTTGAAAACTCTGCTCTTTTATTATCCAATTCTCAAAGCTGTGGTTATAGTAGTTATAATAGTTGTAATTATAGATAATAGCTATGATTTCTCTGAATTCGTTTCGGATTGTAAATCTGAAGAAAAAACGTTTTTTTGTATTAATTTACTATTTTATCACATTAAATACAATTGTCAAATGACATTTTTTGGGGCCCCCTCCATTCGCGGGGCCCGCGCTCTTCCCATAATCTGGCCCTGAAAATGGTCTTAATAAAAATTAAATAATGTCCATTACAAAGCGTATTTTATTAAATTTTGTCTATAACGATATCTTTAACAGTTTATAGAACATCGTTATACACAAGTTTTAATGTATACCAAACACAAAGAAGTTATTAAAATCATCAATAGGTTAGTTATAATAATGATAGTTCTTGATCAGTGGCGGTTCTAGGATAGAGACAGGGTCATAGCCCCCACAAATATAACCAGATTTTATTATTCTGCCCGTACATATAGATAGGAATTTGTGCCCCCAATCTCAATTTTTTTTTGCCTAGATTCCCCGCCGTTCTTGATATACTATCATTAAAATTTAAAACCAATAAGATATAATAATATAGATTCATAACATATAGATTAGATATTCGCATGAATAATTATATTTATTTATTTATACTAAAATATGTGTGTCATAAATTATAAAAGTGAAACAAAACTTCCTAGCACTTTTTCCAGAGGAAGGCAAGCTCAGTGATCAATTTCATAAATTATTTTTATTTAAATTTTAAGAGTATACGCTTATAAATGAATTTTAAATATTATGTAGTCTTAGAGTTTAAATAAATATTACTTACTTGTGAAATATAAATGGTAACTGGCATGTTTTTACATCTTTCTTGTTTCGATAATGATGCGGAAGTTTAAAAAAAGAAGTGGGACTTCCAAGTCTCCAGGACTAACTGATTGCATGTAAAAACCATAAAGCCCGATTCCCATAATTTGTACACACTGTGACATCGCCGGTTTTCTTCTGTAAATGTTCCTACTCACCCCAATCGTCTGGAATCCCCAAAAGGGACTTAGGGCTGCGATTTAACCCGCGCCATGTGCTCTGGGGAGGAAATATGTGATTCTAAGAAAGAACATTTAGGAAGGAAAATATATAAGCAGCTGAGATGTACGATGCAGAACTATATATATCTTGACACCTCGTCGATACTTAGTTAGCTAAGAGATTTCAACACCATGAGGTCACGGGGGCTAAACCACAAAGGTGTTTAGAGAAAGAGCCCTCAAAACTTTCTCGTGGGATTTTTTTGTTTCCGTTCTCGTCTGTAAAATCCAAAGTAACCATTGGCGTTACCAGGGTAAGCGATAATCCATTTAGTTCGATTTATTTGTTGTTGAGTTAATTTCGATTATCGTGTAGTTATGCATTAAGCAACAAAAAGTCTATCGTGATGCCGCCTTAGGCGGCCGCCCAGTTCGCCTTATGGTCGCACCGGGCCTAAGTGCAGGAACACATATCGGGTGCGTTTCAGGTGCTATTTCTCATCTACTTTTTCTTGGTGTAGGCCATGATTTATAGCATTACTTATAACGATCATCCGTTTGGCAACAGGGCGGGCCATCAAATCCATGACGTCACAGGCTCGCCAACGGATTAACCGCCAAGAGCAGTCATTTGTTCTCCAGACTTAAGACTGATGACCGAATAAGCAGAACCACAGAGAGTCCAGCAAGAAACGAGAAAAACAGAGGGCACCAATTCTAACAAGCCAAGTTTTAAATCACTAGGACTGACTTGAAATAAATAACTCAAAACTGTCAGCGTTCGAGAAAAGCGATCTTTTTTAACTTCGTAATAGTTTATCGAAAAGTTCTTGTCGAATTTCTTAAACCAATTTTACTTTTGTTCAGAGTATAAGAAACTGTTTTTTAAGTAACGTGCCAGGCGCTACTCTCACGAAATAAATACTGCTCTAGAAAACACGAATAAATAATCAAGTATGTTATCTCGCATATTAAGTGTCAGGTTTATTTAAAATGAAAGGCTTCGTTATGTGTCATTTATTATTAATAAATTTAGGGAAAAAAGAAAGTATACTTGGGGATAAAAAAGGTTTACGTCTGCTTATTTCGATGTAATGTAAATTTTAATATGGACCCAGGAGGTAAGGCAACATTAAAAACCTAATTTTGTATTGAAATAAGTAAACCATGTATACTAAAGTTGTATTGGTTGGTTTTCTTGGAAAACTGAAAACCGAAAGGTCCGTCTATTATATATGCTTAGAAGGTCGTACTTTTCATTTATTTATGAGCTAAAAATATAGGGAACTAATTTAACATATTTTTAATATAGAAGTATATAATTTAATATATTACTTAATTTCTGCAGCCTAAATTTTAGGCATTTTACATAAGCAAAGATATTGAACACCTCAATGCAAAATGTTAATGAAATATGTTAATAAATATTATATTAAAATTTAATATTAGTGTGTGCATTTCTTATAAATGGCGTCATTATATGCACAATATATAAATATAAAGAATAGTTTTATAATGCGCTACTATAAAGATTACGTATAAAGATCATTACTCCTGATGAAGGACTGCTGCTGACGCGTCCGAAAGCTTGGGTGATCTTTTTCATTGCTATTTTACCAGTGTTTAACCTTTTGTATGTAAATTTCCTCCCTGGTACCCTGTATTTTATTTCTATTGTACTAACCACGGGTGAAGTTCCACTTCAGCCTCTCTCTTTCAGGTATTTGCGTTCCTGTTTCTGGACTGTGGTAACGGATCATCCAGCGGGAGATCCTTGGTAAGTATTCATTTATTCCAAACGTTACTGTGCATTGTACTCCCTCTATAGTATTCGCGGTGTCGATCTTCATGCTGAGCCCTACAAAGTTCTAAGGCACCGTTGCTATTACACTTGTTGGAAGCAAAGGTCACGTGGCCTAAAAGGCACTTTGGAAAACTACTTTTCACACATTCACTTACATTTGCTTATGCGAATAGTTAACTTTGCAGGCTTCCATGAACACGCTGGTCAATTTTTTTAAATTATGGCGCATTCTTCCTCTCACTCTCTTAGTAAAATATAAACTTACACTCCTTACGTACAAAGTCACAAAAGGTGACGTAGTTTTACCTTTCTCTATCTCACAGCCGACACATGATTACAATACACGTCACCAGGACGATATCAGGCTACCGCGGACTCGCACAAACTATAAAATACACCGTGTCTCCGTTACGGGTTCTAAAATCTGGAATTCAATTCCTCAAGAATTTAAATCTCTCTTTTCTCACCCTTAAAGCCAAAATCTTTGATTAGTACTCAAATCAAGTATGCTCTGCCTGCTACTTCTGCCTTCCCACTCTTTCCTTTTAGTTTTCAGTTCTTTCCCCTCCCCTACTCTTCCTTTTCCAGTTTTCTTTTGTCTGCCTTTCCCTTTAAATGTCCTTTAAAACTACACCCGTAACGGTCAACTCAAAATTCATTTACATTTTTCTACTATTTTTGTTTCTCCTACTTCTCTCAGTCCAAGCTACAAGGAAAAACATTCTTACTCTGCAGCCCACAAAGATTCCACCTTTGGACTTCAACCTTCACTTGTAACATCTTCGAGTCAAGACTCTGCTCATAAACTCTGTAAATGTGATACACCTGCGAATGTAAATCTCTTAATAACAATGCGGATTTGTACGCGCGAATCGATATCGTTATTGTTTCTTGCAGAATGCGAGAAATCCCTTGCTTTTTCTACCGGAAAGAGAGCCCCGTTACTAGCATCGCTACTGCTCTCTTTCCATTTCCCAAGCAAATCGTTTTTATAGTCTCCTGCGGTATAAAATAATAAGGAATAAAGTATTACTTACTTTGCACTTAACTTCATTCACTCTTAAATTTCACTCACTCTTAAATTTCGCTCACACGTAACTTCACTCGCACGTAACTTCACTCTTAAATTTCACTCACACTTAACTTCACTCTTAAATTTCACTCACACTTAACTTCACGCATCCTTAATTTCACTCAAACTTAACTTCACTCACTCTTAACTTCACCATATTTAATTTTATTTGTTTACACTGTGGTCGGGAAACTCTTCAAATTGTCCATAAATACATCAAAACACACATTAAAGTTATCCGTTTTAAAGAACATCTTCACTTTGATTACACCTGTAAAAAGGAACCTCTTATCCCTTTCACACTTAAAGTTAAACCTCTTGTAAACTCATCTTTTGGACATCGCATAGCACATAACACAAATCTTGAATTTCTTTCAGCTAGAATTTACCTCTGTGGCCGCGTACTCGCTCAGCTTCAAAATAAAATATCCTTTCTTACTTCCCTTCTAAATACTAAACTTGATTTTCTTACCATGCTCCTAGTTAAATCCGCTACTCGCTCACAAGAATCTAAAATCCAAGAACATATTCGTCTTACTCATTCACGTAAACTTAACAACCTTAGACCTTCTATTTCAAAACAGTCAAAACTTCTTACAAAAAACTGGATACTAAACCTTTCAAATAAAAATTTCACACCACAACAGCAATTCGTACTATCACTCCGCCTAAATTTCTCACCTGTTCCACTTAAAATTCCTATACCACAGATTCTCGCTTTCACAGAAAATGGCCAACAAAATACTCACACCGACGAACGTGTTGCAGCTGATACCCGTTGCAGGGTCGCAGGGCTCCTTCGGCGTCCAAAACTTCCTGACGACAACCTAACGCTTACGCAAATGGTTGATCTCCGGGAGCTAAGTTTGAACGATAAGGACCTTGTCATACTGCCAGCTGATAAAGGCCGTACTACAGTCGTCTTAAATCGTCCAGACAACTTACATAAAATTTCTACACTCTTATCTGATACAAATACATACACCCGCATCATAAAAGACCCTACACAAACAATTCAATCCAAAATGAAATTTCTCCTCCTTAAACTCTATAAATCTAAAAAATTTTTTTTAATTTCTACGATTATTTAAAATGCACTTTCGGCCCCTTACCATCCTTCTACGGATTACCTAAAATTCATAAACAAAATATTCCTTTCAGACCAACAGTTAGCTTGTGCAGCTCTCCTACATATAACTTGTCACAACACCTCTCACGTCTAATCTCTCCTATAATCGATAGTAACGACTACACTATTTCTACTAGCCAATCCTTATGCACCTCTTTAAATAACCCACAACTTGATGACGACGACCTCGTGGTGTCATTTGATGTAATTTCTCTTTTCAATTGCATGCCCACATCACTT
>QLNU02015228.1:7942-21189 GCA_006491805.2 Dysdera silvatica | reverse complement strand
TATCTAACATATATGGTTATCTAACATATATGGTTATCTAACATATATGGTTATCTAACATATATGGTTATCTAACATATATTGTTATCTAGAGTACATTATTATCTAACACCTTTTGTTATCTAACATATATTGTTATCTGGCGTACATTATTATCTAGCGTACATTATTATCTAGCACCTTTTGTTATCTAGTATATATTGTTATCTAACACATATTGTTATCTAGCGTACATTATTATCTAACACCTTTTGTTATCTAGAATATATTGTTATCTAACATATATTATTAGCTGATGTATGTTATGTGGCATATATTGTTATCTAACCTGAATTGTTAGCTGACATATATTTTTATCTAACCTGAATTGTTAGCTGACATATATTGTTATCTAAAAAGTTTTTATCTAACATATGTTGCTATCTTACAAATTATTATCATCTAACATATATTGCTACCTAACAAGTTATTATTATCTAACAAGTATTGTAAGCTAATAAGAGCGTGGTTGACTAAAATTGTGAGTTTCATACTCTGTCATAATGCTTATACATATGTTATCAAAGAATTGAAATAAATTCTTTTTGCCCTGTAGTTGATAATCTTAGTGATGCAAACGAAGTTTACTTTGTACGTTAGGGAAACGTGCCATCGATCGATTTTTACAAAGGCTTCTCTCCATTCTGATCATCAAATAATTCCCTAAAGGATAAAAACGTTAGCGAGTTCCTTCCGAATGGAATTGGAGCGATCATTTTAATTTAAATTAATTTCTACATCATCATAATTTTAAAAGAATTATAATGATTACCAAAATTGTGGATTATCATAATTTTATTAAAATTATGACGATTAAATTCCAACTCAACAGCATTAGCATTTTGCTCCTTATGCCAAAACACATCACTGGAGTTAGTAAATGTAAGATAATTTATGATTGTAGCATAGTGCTGTTTCCCCTCAAGACGTCGTCCTTTTTTTTTTTTTTGCCAAAGAAAATTCTTATGCAAAAAACTTTTACCGTGATCTACAATTTTCTTTGTCAACAGAAGTCATTGACATTGAACGTGTAAACTGACAGCAATGTGGCAAAATGGAAATTGACTTGCTTTTTCCTTTATAAAACTCTCTCGCTCCTTTTTCTATACATGACACGGTACGATCAGTAAGATGCAGTATTAAAGATTTTTGCATTGCGGACTAAATGTTTAAGACGGATGAAATTTGAAATTATTGTAGACTAGTAAATCCGCACGATTTATATTTGGAGCCCGTTCCAATTTAAAGTTATACTACTTTATGTGAGAAATAGGAAAAGAGACAGGCATACACACTAAGTATTGCTAAGCAGCGATAATCGTTTCAAATGGATTAGTATCTCAATTAATTGATTCTAGAGATACGCTCGCGAACGTGAGATCCAAAATTCTGATGGTTAGTGGGCGGTGGTTAGCTGAAATCGATTGGATATCGAATGTAGCATAGCTTAACGCAAAGTGGACAAGAGACGAGCCAGTCTCGATTCGCTTAACAATTAGCCATTAACTGGACATAATACCAATCGTTGATTGACTATTTCTCTGATGCCATGTGCGACAAATTTCCACATATTCCTGTGTGAGCAACCAACCGAGTACCAATATCATGTTGCGTTGACATCCCTCAACTATTTGACGCATATCACATACGTCATTATATTTCCAGAAATATATCACCAATTAACTATTCAATTATTAAACAATCAATGTTAGTTAAGTTTAAAATAGAAAAGAAATGACCATGTTTTTACTTACTTCAAATCATCGATAATCACTAAGAGATATCGAACTGTCACCATGGGCGGATATACTATTTTGCCACGCGATGCTATATTTTGCCGCCCCTTCCCCCAATCAGTGGTAGAAACATAAAATCTGTTAAATTCAATATACCACAAAAACTTTTGTATTGACAATAACTTTGTTTAAAAATAAACTCATAAATTGAAACATAAATATTAAACAATATGAACTTATATTGAAGTATTATCTCTTCATGGTATATAATAAATCAAATTCAATTTTACTGAAATAAATTTTAATTTTAGCAAAAAATAAAAGCCCATCGAACACTTATATTTAAATGGAAAGCATGACGTCTAGCTTTCTTCTAAGCATCTGATTATATCATCGTCTGGTATTGATTTTGTTCTATCAGACTTCATACACAAAATTTTGCCGCCCTAATCTATAGCCTAGTATAACATATTGGGAAATACTGCACTAACTATCACTACTTCGAAAGTTAACAAACGCGTCATGGTTCATGTCCAATGTATCAACATAAAAGACGGTGAAATCACCCCCTTAGAACTCCTCCTTGTTGATTATAGAACTTCAACGTTTATTGGAATTGACTATCATCCCAACCCGATAATGACTTCAACAATTTCGCCCACGAGAAAGTTCCTTCCACTTAGGCTCTCCTAATCAGTTCTACATTTCTTTTGGAAAGCAAACTTGTAAATACTGCCCTGTAATAATTTCTTTTATTTAAAAAAATAAGAAAAGAAAAATCTGTGTTTTTATCCTAGATGTTGTACATTGTATTTCTATCGCTTATTATCACTAACACTTGGGTGCATAACAATTACTCAGGGTATTTAATATCCAGTATTCTACTAATATATACACATAAAATGTGAGACAGTCCAAAATATATTTTATTGTATTGATGTACATTCACATAGCTTATAATTATTCAGTTAGTTTTAGCATTACATTCAGTTTTAATTTTACATTCAGTTAGTTTTATAATTACATTCTATTAGTTTCAGTATTACATGCAGTTAGTTTTAGTAATATACTCAGTTAATTTTAGTATTACATTCAGTTAATTTTATGTAATATAATATTATTATATTAGTATAAGGGCGAATTCCCTTAGAAACCTAGCTAACAAATAAAAAATCTCTTTAATTACTCAGCGAATAGGCCACTGAGCAAAATATTCCCATTTTTTTAAATGAAAAAGTTCTAAAGAAGAGATAAAACAATATAATGTCGCGGTACTTCGATATTCTGCCCTGACTTATAGCCAATTTATAAAGATATAAGACATGTCTTCTCCCTTAATGACAAAAAACTTCAGGGCGGATGAATGACGCAAGATAGAAAGTTAAATCCCAAGGAAAATATATGTGACATAATTGTATTGAATTATTAAGATTTCCTTATTGAAAAATGATTTCGAAGTCTTCTTTGTTTATCATACATTTCTCTTTATATACATCATAAAGTACTTTTCTTCATGCGAGTTCAACCTGTATCTTGTGAGTTTCAGGCTTTTTAATAAGGAGATTCGCGGGGCAATTAATGAAATTAGATTTTCAGCTTTCACTTGCTGGTGACCAAATATCCAAATATAGAGCTGTCTGACATGTATATTACAAATTTTAAACACCATTGCTTTTCTCATAGAAGTAAAATTATTGCAACTATTTTTTCATTTTTCTTATAATATAATAAATTTTAAATTTCCAAGTGTCACTCTCATCGCTCGCACTTCCACGGTTTTCTTCTAAAATTTCCATAGTTGAATCGTTTATAGTTATTTGAGAAGGCACTATAATGATGTTAGCCATATCTGTGTAGTTATTTGTATCCAGAACATGCATCCACTTCCATTTACAATTTCTAATAAATCCAATAATGAACCAATCATTTTCGACTTCATTTCATTTGTTATCTGAAATAAATACTGCATGTTTAACGACATTCTTCACTGTTTCATTGGATACTAAATTCCAAAAGCCCTGCAGTGGCTCAGTGGTATCTACAGAATTCTCAAAACAAAATTTCAGGACCTTTTAGTGACTTTTTAGGAACCTACAAAATAATGTAGGGACCTATTTTTATGATCTCTTTTTCCCTTTTAAGCCGTTATCGTACACTATAACAGCATGAAAAATAATCTAAGAAATCAGTTGTTAATAGAACACTGTTGTTATAATCCATATACCTCTCTTTCTAAATTGTTTTTAAAAATTTTGAAACATTTAGTTCTAAAAACCTTTTTACGCTTCAGACTTACTTAAAACTTGAGTCTTGTTTATGTTAGCCTCTTTACTATTGAAGTATGAAGCACTTACGTAAAAAAACAGATATCAACAATTTTTATTGTCTGTTTTGGCTTCTTATATCATCAACAATTTTTCATTTTTTATTTTAGATATATATATATTGAAATTTTGAAAAGTAAGAAATGTTAAATATTTCAAATGATAAAGAGTAAATTAAAATATACACGAACTTTTATGTTTTGGTGAATTTATATGTAACGTTTAGTAGTTTTTATTATTATTAAGAAATAAACACAAAATGTTCATTTATAATTTCTTATTTATCATGCAGCTTTCAACATTATGTAATTAAAGGACCAATTTTTTATTTATTTTTAAGAAAATAAGGACAGTTTTTAAAAAATAACACATAAGAACAATATTTTTCAAAAAAAGGACAAATAACCTAACACGGTGATTTGTATGCATGAGATTTTTTAAGGTAATTGTCACTCAAAATTCAAATAGCGTTCCTCAATATTCTTATCCGGATTTTTTTTGAATATTTTTTAGATAGGAAGCGATTAAAAATTATATTTTATGCTACATCCCCCCCCCATGAAAAAAGTAGATCTAATAAGCAAGAAGTACTAAAAAATAAACAAACAGTGTTGATTTTACTCAAAACAGAACCTAAATAATTTTGATGCAACCTCAATAATTGATTGAATTCAAAATAAAATCCAATTCGTTAAATTACGATATTTTTAAAAAGTATGGAGAAATTTTATTGACTGCTAAAATAGCGTTGATACTAAGGGACATGTATTTATGAATTATTTATTCAGAGGTCGTAAAAGGTTTGATGGCGTTGCAACAATCAAACGGCTGTGAAAGTTGATCTCGATATTCTAAATTTAAAAAGAAAAGTTTTAGAAGTAAGTAAATTTCAATTTACCATAAAGCATGAAATAAAAAGTTTTAAAACTTTTCATTCCTATTACAAAATTTTTATATTACACTTTCCAACTTTTCAAAACGTGCATGAATAAAATGAGGCATTGTGCTATATTATCTCCAGTAAAACCAAAAAATTAGAATACCATTTATCCATTAATATTTATTTTAAAAAATAAATGTTGAAACACTAAAAACTTTCAATTTCAACGTATCAATTTCTTTTAAAAGAATTGTGATCTTATCGCTCTCCCCCACCTGACCCTCCCCCCACAAAAAAAAATACATTTAAAACGTAGATGCTAAAGACGTATCAGACGCGGCTTTTCTCCGCAAAATTATTGTAATATTAAGAAATAAAAAAATTGTTTCTTGGTACATAGGCCAGTGTAGTGGAATACAACCAATAAAAAACAAACCATTCACGAAAAGGATGCAAACAGATTGAATATGGAGTTATAGCTGGGTTTCAAATTTTGAGGTAGACATATCGCCGGAGAAGATTTAAAAAATAGCCGGGTGATTGTAAATGATGAACGTGTTTTATCCTGATTAGGAAAGTGAAATTCCTAAAATAAATGCAAAAATTTTCACGGAAATGAAATGTGTCATGTCCTACCCATGGCGAGGGCAAACTAGAGTATATGGAAGAGAAAGAACGTATTGCCCAAGGCCGCTTTTTATTACAGAGATTATAAACACCAAAATATAGTTATTGAATGGATCCAGAAGTGTGTGGCTTTAAACAACCCGTAAAAATAAGGAAAACGTATCGTAGAAGTAATGACTGACCGAAAATCAATACATTTTCTGTAATAATTACGGAAAATCCATAATAGTTGGCAGCTATGTATATATCGTCAGTTTCGAAAAATAAAATATACGGGGTTGGTTCCATAAGCAACTTACGAGTATCCGGATCTGAGGACAGAAAACAGATGACATAAAATCTGGCCGGATTGAACACATTACGATACAGGTTCTAACAAAATCTCTGATATTTTTTAGAAATTCCTCGATTTTTGCCGCCTAGCCAATTCTTTGGCAATTCCCAGTTTCCACATAGGACAAAAATCCGGCGTTAATTTCGCTTTTCTCTTCGAACTTTTCGTTTTCAGAAGTATTACCACATGGTTTTATACCACAATTTCCAGTCAAAATACCCCCCCCCTTTATGCAGGCTTTTCCTGTTATTCAAAATTTTCAAGGCATTTTGTGGTCTTCTTTAGTTCGTTCCTATTATACAATAATTTTTTTTTTTTCGTTCCTATTAGTCAATGAGAATATCGCTGGAGTTTTCTTGAACACAACGACACGTCTTGCAAAACGCGACGACTCGACGTCCATTTACTTCTTTCTAACTGTTACTACACGTTTCCCTCGGAAGTCGAGCTACACGAAAAGCCTGCGTAAAAAAAAGGCTTAAGATGAAAAAGGTAGAAATTTTAGCTAAAAATGAGCAATTAAAAAGATTAGAAATATCTTTCAAAATTTCGTGACCAACATTCAATTTCGAGACTTTTTCGTGACTTTCATAACCGATTTTCAATTTCGGGACTTCTTTGTGACTTTCATGACCTGTAAAAGACATGTAAGTCGTGCAATTAGAGTGCTGTTAATCTGGGTTCGACTCCCAAAGCTGCCAGAAAATAAGAACACCTACCGACCAACTGAACACTTTAGTCCGAGGGTATTAGTCTTTAAGAGGTTCAGCTCCTCGAAAACTGGGATTTCGATTATAATCCAAGATACTTTTTTTTCCTCATATATATAGGAAAAAAAATAACCACTCATAACTCTACTCGGTGGTTCAGAGGTCAAGGTGTGGAAATAGTAAACCCGTGGTCGGTGATTCGAGTCCATCTTGTGTGCGTGAAAAGTTTTTTATTCTCTGGAAATTGTGAGACAAAAATAGGTTCTAATGTAAACCCTAAAAGTGGAGTCAGACTTAATCGTAGCAATAAATATATAATGCCAATGTCGCTTAACAGATATCTAAGATTCCTCAGATCGATTTCTCCGTACATTATCTATGATTTTTTTTTTCAAGAATATTCTCCATGGAAACGATTTTCAATTTAAGTGGAAATTTAAACAATCAAAGCCCATTTAACCGATTGTAAATAAATGCCGCTCAGTGAGAAAAATCCAAAGCCAATACTTCAAAATATTCGATTTTACAGCACCCGAACCATTTGGCCATTTTACTTCATTTGGTAGTCAGCTCACGAAACCAGACATAGTGGTAAAAAATGACATATTTATTACTAATAAGTTTCAATTTATTTCACGGAGCGAAAAAATGAAGGCGGGAGAAAAGAAGAGGTCTTACTTTTTTCTCCTTTCTTTTCTTCTCTTTGGGGAATCCTTTAAGAAGGAAAGATGAGAGAACGACGAGCGCGGTTTAAAGAAGAAAGTGGATATTAAATAATTTTCGTGAAATTATATATCTCATATATATTAACATTCTCTAGTATCTTCTCTGAATTGCTATAAGGTCTAGTACAAAGCCCCGAGGATCATTCCACTCTTGAACCTGGGAATACAAAAGAGTATTAATATTAGTTTGGGTGAGTGCCATTTCAATATTGGAATACCTTTTTTTTTGATGAGTACCGTTTCAATATCAGAATACTTTTTTTCCTAGTCGATAAAAATAAAGTATGATTTCAGGAACGTCTGCACTTTTTCACGTTCAAAAACTCCCATTAAAACCTATTGAAAACGTTTATGTCATTTGTGGAAACAAATTCAATATGTGAACTTCGCAGAGGATTTTTTATTAAAAATTTCTTATTCCAAGTAATTACTTTGGCATGGTTACCTTACTTTTCGAATAGAGCTCATCAGTCTTCAATGGGCGATGGCAATCAGAACACTGAAACACTGTGACTGTTTTAACAATTGTATTGATTGTAACTTTCTGTCGAAGAATTGCACAGCTTGAAGAGGAACCAGGCGCGTCAATCAATACAGCAAATCTATTTGAACACCCAATTACTATTTAAAATTAAAACCTTTCAAAAACTGTTTTAAAACTTTTATCATCAAATCACATCTATTCTAAAGTCATTTCTCCTGACGAAACTTTGACATAAGAATGTTAACTTTACATTTAAAGATACTTTGTCAGTTGCATTAGCGTAACTAGGGGTGGCTTTGTCACTCCTCTGGTGGGCAAAACGAAACTTACGAAAGAGTTCTATACGCAGAGTATTGCAAAGGGGTTATTGTTCTAATTGCCTCTAGGCTAGCTAAACCAAAGTCTGTGTGTATGTCATCATCTACAATAACCATTATCAATCCACTACAGGATGGAGGTCTCTAAAACTAGTGCCCAAACTCTTAAAAACATTTTCATTAGCATCGGTATAGATATTTTGTCCATTGATAATATGTGATGATGTTCCAAATATCGATATCGATCCATGCCAATTTAAGAAGCTTAAAGGGGATCTCTTAAAATAGATTTAATGATTTGAAAGATACAAACAAGAGATTTTTTCGGAATAAAGTGTAGTTTGTAAAAACGATAACGAACAGAGATCTAGGCGACATTCTGATATTTTAAGTTCGAAGCTCTCAACATGGTAATGTTCTGAAAAGCTTTTAGCGAAAAGTATAGAAAATGAATGTGATTTGCTTTGCGTCAATACACTTCTTAGCTTAACGTGTTACTGAATAAACTAAGGAGTAAAAGTCTTCCAAACAAGATTAATGCTAGCAGAACCGAAACAAGATTCTCACAGCTAACAGAGTTTGCATATAAAAGAAAGGTTGGAGGAGCAAGCAATGCTGTAATTATGTTAAGACATCAAAAGTCCCAGAAATAGCTACACGCTGATAACTTGGTCAAACTAAACATTAATTTCTGTTAGGACTAACTTGGGCTTCATTAATTATGACGGTGCGGATTATATATTTTGACATTATGTTTTCATTATCATTGGTAACAAATTTGAGCGGTTGTGATGATAAAACTACAAAATACGAGAGTGAATGTACATCTATCGTAAAAGCACAATTCCTGCAAGTGTTATTGCACATCCGAATTGGCATTACACATAGAAAAACTTTGAACTATAAATAATATGTAACTTTAAAAATAAATAAATAATTTAAACATTTGGAAATTTGATTTTTAAGAAAGGTATCTTGCTCCCCAATGGTTACGTGCGCCACATTCTGGCCACACAAGGTTCAAATTCGACCTCCAAGTATTTTTAATTGTATGTAAATGTATGGTGGAATAATGTTAATCGCCTAACATTGTGCCCCTACGATGAACGACTGAGAAACATCGGCCTTTATCTGACAATCTAAACTGTCAGACGCCAAAATGGCCAGATAACAAAGAAGTTGGGAGTTGAGACAAAAAATAGGAGGGTGATTCAAAAAGTAACCAAGAAGGATTAGAGGTAGGACTGAGACAGAGAGATAGCTTACTACGAATCCGGATCTCTAATAGCTTTAGTGGATTATTGTGATCAAAGTACTTATACTTTTGATTGCTCGACTAATTTTTGATGAACTATGTTGCCATTTTAGAAAAATTTGTATTTTTTTACGGCGGAAGGAAAGCAAAGATGATGCTACCGCAGAACCTCTAGTTCTCCGAGGAATTCAATCCCCTTACCGTTTAGGAAACCAAGCCCTGTATTGTAGTAAGCAATTAGTTGGTATGCGTTTCTTTTTTTTCGCGCCCTTGGGAGTCGGACCCTTGTTAGCAGCACGTTGGGCGAACAACCATACCACTGAACTACTCTCCATTATAGAAGAAACTAAACATTCTCTCTTGTATGTGGTTCAGTTATAACCTCCACCAAGAACGCTTCTGTTCTTAGCAAGTGGCGTTAACTCCTAGATTCTCGTGCCTGGCAATCCTCTTCAAGGTTATCATCCATATAGAAATCCAAACGATATTTTTGCCTTCATCTTAATGGACTACTACTATTTTGGGAGAACGTTTGTAAATAGCACTAAAAACTTTTAAGCCCATATGAGGTGCACACGCACACACACACACAAGCCAACTTTAATATAATCATGCCCATCCCACCAGAAGTAGATGGGCCTTTGTTTCATGCTATACATTTAATTTGATTGCTGACAACCGGAGTAGGGTTGGTAGATCCAATGAAACAACTCAACCTACCAGCCTTCATGCCAAACGTTGTCCTCAAAGTTCTTAACATACCATTGTGTTGACTTTGCAGTGGCGCAGTATTTACGCGTTCACCTGGCGTGCCGCTAATCCGAATTCGACCCTCAACGATGGCAGAAAAATAAATTAAAAAAAAAAAAAGATCGGACGAACGCTTGCTGTAGTCCGGGCTAGTTCCTTGGGCCTTGAGAGTTTCAGATTCTTGGGAACAATGTAGGTTCTTCGTCTAACGGTGGCATAGTTGTAACACATTTGTCCGTCATGCCACTAACCCGGGTTCGATTCCTATTTGTATCGTAGAGCGCATGCTGTTTTTGTATTTTTCCCACAGTAGTCTGGAGTTCTGTTCCCTTGTTAGCAGAAGTTTGGATTCTTCGAAAATTTTGGGGTTTCGATGTCATATGGTCGTTGATATCCTTGCGCCCTAAGAAGACAAACAAAAGGAATATCATTTTTCTTGTTGTAATGCTTGCGTTTATTTTTAGAGTCTGAGGCAAAATAAGCCGCTAATAATGGCTTACAACTCACCATAAACTTACTGGGTACTGAGTTTCGATTTAACTCAATAAATAGCAAATGCGGAACTGCAGAGCATACAGTGCGTTGCATAATGATAGGTCCACCCGAAAAACAAAAGTCCTATTGAACTACTGTTTCACGTTTTTAACTTACATTTGTTATAAATTACAAGGCTCTTGTAACGACAAATTATATAAAAATAAAAGAATTTTACAAATGTACTTACAAGAATAAAGTCACTGACAATAATTAAAAACATGTGTCGCAAAAAGGTAGGTCCACCATACGAAACTTATTCGCAAAAATTTATTAGTAGGATATTTTTTCTCCTTTCTTCAGAATCAATTCATAAATTCTTTTTTCTGCAAGTAATGCACGTCAATGGCACGCCGCTCAAACAGAATTGCCTCTTTCGGTTCATTAATAGTATTGTATTGTTTCCCACCTGCATATACAGCTCTTGCAAGTGTTCACCATAGATTCCCTATGGAGATTAAATCTGGACTATAAGGTTGCCAGTCAATAATGTGGTCTCCATTTCCTATAAACCACTCAATGGTCGAATTAGCTGTATGAATTGGGGCACTGTCTTGTTGAAGTATGAAGCGTGGCCCTCCAATTTCTTTTGAAAACGGTAGCAAGTGCCCATCAAGTAGGTTTGGATAATCTGTAGCATTCATACGAGTATTTAAAAATGTAACAGCTGTTTTTCCTTGCCATTCAAAGCCTGCCTAGATCATGACAGAACCACCTCCACCTTGTCGTTTCGGAAAGATTTGTTCTTTTTTGCGCAAGCCGTGTCAATAAAATTGCCAGCCACCTGGCCCATCTAAATTGAGTTTCTTTTTGTAGCTGAATATTGTTTTTCTTCCGTCTTCTTTCCAAGTCATTACTTGTTGCGCAAATTTCAGCCCCTTTTCTTCGTGTTTTTCAGATAACTTTGGAGTAGCTTTCCTTTTTAGGTATCTTAAACAGTGCACTGTCTTCAGGGTCCTAAACAGCATTGACGTTGATATTGGAATATCCTTTCGACGTGCTAAAGCACCTAAAGAAGTTGAACCAGATTGAACCCCCTTAACAATTATCCTTGTTTGGCGAGAGGTCAGTTTAGCAGGCCGCCCTTTGGATTTTTTTTGTACTGTACGCATCCTCTAATCGAATAAAATTGTTCACCATATTATGTGATCGTTTCAAACGTTTCGCTATTTCTCTATTCGACTTCCCACATTCCTTAACAGCTTTAATGTGGCCTTTTTTCCTTTTGGTAAATTAATTTTTGTGACCCATTTCTTTTTTTGTTTATTGAATCAGTACTGTACTAAATGTAACAGTTAAAAACACATTCTATAGCTCAGTGACGTCGAATGCACTCGTCATAATGCAAATTTGCATGAATGAGAAATAATCACGCCGTATTTTGGAAAGAAATCTAAGGTGGACCTATTATTTTGCAACACCTCAATCCTAAAAAATACAGCATTTTTTAAGAAATAATATTTCTTTTTAGCATATTTCACTGTGTTATTATTACATACTCTAATACGAGACCACTGAAATTTTTTGGGAGATTATTGCAATATTCTTATGAGGAAAAAGTTATTTTTGTGGGTGAACCTATCATTATGCAACGCACTGTATATGTTTATTCGGGTAACCTCAAACCCGCTCCTAATCAAATGCATTGCACATAATACAATGCATAGTAAAGTGCTGGTTTTGAACTTTCTTTTCACATGTTAATGCATAGAAAATTGCCTTTGGTTTCGCCGGTATCTTTTCGAACACACTGCAGGCATTTAGGCATTTACTGAAAAAAAAATCTTAATTTAAAGAACATTCTTTAAGTTCTCCATAATAAGCAGTGACAACGTATTATTTACATCTGGTTAAATGTTATCTTTGATGGTATTTATTAAGCATTACGAAACAAGTATGTACTCAAAAAGTAATAATTATGTATGCAATTACACCTTATTTGAGGATAATACAAAATTCTGATGTTTAATATACGGCATTTAATTTTAGTTTAACTAATAAAATTAATATACCAATCACATACCAATTAAAAACTTCATTAGCAGCAGCGCATTTGTTTCTTTGAAAATTTTAATTTATTTCAAAATTAACTTGTTTATTTTATTCGAATTTAAGTACAAATATTTTCATAATAAGGTACAGATATAATCATATATGAACTTATAATGTTGATCTTATTCACTATTACTAAGTTTAGATTATAGAAAACTATATAAATTGGCTGCCCAAAATAAATATTTTCTAAGACAAAACTGCCATAATTGTATGATGAATGCAGCCCCATTCCAGACTTCTCCATGCTCTTCCTTGCAAACCAACAATATCTACTAATTATACAATAATGTTTGCCACTCACGTATATTTAGCACAAGCTAGAGCTTTTTTTTATTATTATTATTTTTTGGAGAAAAAGAGGTGCCGTCCTCATCCTGGACTCGAACCAGGGTCAACGCATTGAGCCCTTGGTGTCTTGACCTACTAGACGAATGAGGACAAGAACAAACGCAGTTTTCTCCATATATGAGGATGTAA
>QLNU02015227.1:42448-58206 GCA_006491805.2 Dysdera silvatica | reverse complement strand
ATAGGCAGGGTTTAAGCTGGCTCAAAACATGCTGTCGCAAAAATGCTAAAATGGGAAAAAAGTTGTAGCAAAATGCTAAAAAAATTAGTAGCTTTCGTTGCTCGAAAAATCGTATCAATGAAATTATTTATATCAACGATGCTTAACAGGTGCTGTTAAGAATTTTGAAGAGGAAACAAAAAGGAACAAGAAAAGATCGCTGAAGTGCAAAACGGATATTCTGGAATCGGAGAATCCTGTTTTCAGAGAATAAACTGTGGTTAAAAATGCCTGTGGCATTTTCGCGATGGGCACTAATTTTTTCTTCGCATTTTCGAGCAACTCGTCGCATTTTGCGAAAAATGCGACTGCAGCTTAAACCCTATACATAGGTAAGGAAATGATAAAAAAATTTAAGGCCGTAAAACCTATCAATGGCTAGGAATTGCACACTGAATATTCAAATTAACAGTTGGTCTGTCTAGATATTGCATCTTAACGATAAAGTTTTGGTCTGTGCATTTTTTAGTGACAAAATTTGTGTGAATTTTAATAGTATAATATACGTGCACATATTAGTGGTAAAATTTAGATTAATTTTATGAGTATAATTCTATGAAATCCAATTATAGAATCTATGAAATTAAATGGGTATAATGCATGCGCATGGTATAATAGAATATGTTAAGTTAGACGTCAGTTAACTGACAATAAAGAAATAAAATCCCTAAATTGTCTTAACTGAAATATTTGGGGAGTGAGATTTTTTTCTCTTTATTTCCAAGAATATTTATTGAAAAGGTAAGTTACTGGGAAAAAAAATACCACAAACCCGTTCACAAGGTAACAGTAGGAATAGTGACAAGGGATCCGAAGAAACTGACATCCTAGAAAATCCGTTGATGATCAATTTAACATTTCTTAATTTTCAGACAAGAAAACATCCTCATATGGATTATTTACTATGCCTTTGCCCTTACATTATTATACTAATGCTCTTTCTCTTGAATGAACGGGATTCTAAGGTTTTGGCTTAACCTCTAGGGCAGTGTTTCCTAACGTGGGGCCCACAGTTTTTAAGTTTACGGGCAATTTGAATGTTAAGGGGGGCAATTTGAAAATGGACTCCACTGTACATAATGTAATAAAACTGTAATAAATGTAATAAAAATGGGACCACTGTACATAACTAATGCAATATATAATGTACATCATCTAATATATATAATTTTGTATTTAATATGTTTGGGGGAGGTCATAAATAATTGTGGGGCGCGCGGATCTTTTGGTTACTATAAAAGTGGGTCGCGGCTTGAAAAGGGTTGGGAATTACTGCTCTACGGTAAAGTAATATAAACTATCTTGGGCATGCGTAGTTTAAATACATTTTCTGCCAATTTTCACTCGAAATATTTTTTGGTGATGGCAATATTAAAGTTATTTAAATATGAAAATTAGTAAAAAAAAATATAAAAATTCGGCAATAGGGAAAAAAATCTACAATTCGCAAAATCGTTGAAAAATTCTAAAATTCGCGGAATCGTTGAAAAAAAAAATTCCCGGGAACGTCGAGGAAATTCACGTCGCGATAAAATTACTGCCCTAATTATATGTTAATCCAAAATTTATATTTGGGACTGTTTTCTATGGGTAATTTAAATATGTTTGGGGAAACAGTTTATTCTTTTCTATAGAGGTCATACTGAAGTACTTTAAAGTATTTACGTGTAACAAACGTTTAGATTTAGTTCAAATATAAATCGAAAAATATTTCAAATACGTTCTCAGTTTTTCTGAAAAGAAAAATCACGAAGTTGAAAGCCAAGGTTTTCAGCATCAATGAAAAAGGAAAACGTGATCGCTTTTCCAGACGAATGACTAACTCATCAAAAATAATAACAGTGCTTCGCCAACCTTACGTTGACAGTTAACTTTTCATAAAATTCTAAACGTATTGATATTAAATTACACATTGCGCTTATCTGATGCGTTAAATACACATGCACTGCCGACTGCGAATTATAATAAGCTGTAAAAAGTGACTAAATAACCAGTGTGTTATCAGCAGGGCGAGGACAGTGTGGCTGGGGGTTGGCTGGTCCACAACAAAAACCTTTGAACCGAAGAAAATGCAGTTTTCTCAATGTGAATTCCAAAGTCAATCTGTTTTTTATGAAAGAGAGAGGTTGATGACATTTCTTTCTTCATTTCACAGTTACTATAGACGTACTGAACCTCAAGGGAGCGCTATCTGTTGGTTGGAAAACTAAAACGTTTTTAAGTCTGGAACAACATCAAAAGCAGATTTAATATCGAACAAAATTCTCGTACAGTAATGTTCCAAAATGAAGTCGTACACTTTGTTCTACTTTGTGTCTAAGGAATATAAGAACCGTGTTATTCGGCCAGCATCTTCATGGACGAAGATGGAAATTGAGGATGAAATTACAGGTAACGCGCAAACTATCAAAGATTAGTTTGTTAAAAAAGTTTTACAAATTACACTTTAAATACAAAATTTGGTTATTAAAGACATTACATAGCCTTTATTACCAACGAACGTTTGCATTATTTCAACGTCCAAGAATATTTTCTGTTGCTCCCTAAGAACGGTCAAAGGCAATATTTAACCACCATCAAGTCACGTATTTTCTACCGTTGTTTCTCCACGATCAGCAGAGCCTTTTTAATTAATGCTGGAAGACTAAAAAGAAAAGTCGGCCGCCCAAGGAAAAGAAGTTTGGTTGGAGTGGAGCATTGGCGTACGCAGGGGGGGTGTTGTAACCCCATTGCAATGAAATTTTGTATATTTAACATAGGAATATATGAGTTGTAGCTCTGTAACCCCCTTCCCCCCCCCCGCCCATTGAGCCAATAACCTCTCTTACGAACTTTGTTCGTACGCCTATGGAGTGGAGGAAGGCGTCAAAAGAACAGCGAAGGCTTTACTGTGCATTCGCGCTCAGTTGGCGCGTGATACCGTTAGCAGACGGGTTAGTCCATTGCAGTTTAGGGAAGGCCGTCTTGGAGGAACTGGTTTTTCCCGCGCGAAAAACCAGTTTCGGCAAGACGCCCTTCCCTAAACTGCAATGGACTAACCCGTCTGCTAACGGTATCAGGCGTCAGGTCTGCGCGAACGCACAATAGGCACAGGAGAATGCAGGGGCGGCAAATCTGGAGAAAACAAAAAATTGATAAAACAAAAAATTGTAAAATCTCTTGTCTGTAAAACTTAAGCTACAAATATCTCAGATAAGATCATTTAATATTTTTTGTATAGTGCGCGCCTATATTAGGGTGATAGCGTAGACATTTGTACGTCTATTTTCTATACATACTACAAAATTATTCTTACTCCCCTGAGAGCTGCGCTTCCCACAAATGGAAAGTGGATTCGACCCAGTCGGGAATTCCACACGTCTGGTAGCTCTAACAACTAAGTTGATCAATATATCTGAATTCATTGCAACCTCATATTTTAAATACAAGTCGCATTTTTAAAATTGTGAAATTATCTTAGATTTTGTGTTTCTTTATACATAAAAATACAATAACCAAATTTGCGATAAAAATTAATTTTTCTTTAATAAAACTACTCAAGATCCAACTATTGTCTTAAAAATAAGAAATAACTATATAATTATTATTTGCATTAGGAACCCTGGCTCGTTTATCGGCCGGCTGGATCGCGGCGCGCAAAAGCTTCGGTCCATCTGTAAGTGACGAGGGGGAGGCGCCAAAAAAGCAGTCTTGCACGTGTAAAGATTTTGTGTCCAGCCACCTCTGGGAAAACGGGTCATGTTCGTCAAGGGAGTCATAGGTCCTTCAGTGACTATATCACGAGAACAAGAACTAAGGACTTCAATAACTCGTTTTTTTGTGCTTTATGGCGTAAGGATAGCTAAGGTCGTACCGTGTCAGGACCCACACACATTTTGCTGAGGAGTCCGAACTTTTTGCTTAGGAAACCAAACCTCTGACCAATGCCGTCGTAACGGCAGAGGCGGATTAAGCCTGTTGGAGGCCCCTCGCGGTAAAAATTTCGAGGCCCTTAGGCCCAAGCCCTGAACCAAAAAAAAATATTGTTTAAGGAACTGGTGGTATTTTTGGAAGGATTTCAGCATTAAATTTGTAGTGAACTGCTTAAATAGGCAATATGTAACTAATAATAAACGTTCCAAAAAAAATCAGAAATTGTTTCAAAAAATTTAACAGTAATTAAGTTGCCCGAGTGTTTAAAAACTATTTTGTCTAGTTCCGACTACTTTTTCGTGAATGACGGTACCCTTAAAAATAAAAGGGAGCTGACGTCACAAATGGCATAGCCGGTTACAGGAGAAGGGAGGAAGTCATTTCGGAACTGGTTTTTGGCGCAGACAAACGTTCGCTAAATACCAGTTCTGAAATGACATCCTCCCTCTGCTGTAACTGGCTAGGCCGTTTGTGACGTCAGCTTCCGTGAATTCTAACAGTACTATCGGACTACTTTTCGTGAACAAATACACACGAATCTGCGTCTTGATTTCTCTTTAATAAATTCATCAATTATTTTTGCAGTGTCTGTTTCGTCCAAAATTTCTTGTTCTATGTATAATATGGCCATGTTGTTCAATCTGTCCTCTCCCATTGTTTTCCTTAAAGAGTTTTAACGCACTTTAAAACTGAAAAAGATTTTTCACCTGATGCATTTAATATCGGTATTGTTAAAACTATTTTCGAAATAATCTCTACATTAGGAAAAGTTCCACTGTTTTTATACACTTCGAACTATTATTCAATAGCACTTCTGGCTATTTATTTACCAACGTTTCTGATTATTTATCAGTTTCTTGCACTCTCATTTGTCTCCTTTCATAGCAAATAAACGATAACAAGATACATATAACACTATATGCGTATTAACGTTCTTTGCAAACGTTTTTGCAAACTTTTATGGTTTACAGCTTTTTAATAGCACGCCTCCAAAAATCTTTTTTCCTTCTTTAATCTACATAATTATTATTATTCATAACTTTTACAAAAATAGAGTAAACAACACTTATAATTCGATTGGACTCTTTACGTCCTGGTATGTATATCCAAGCGATATATTCTTACTGATAAATACTTCAATAATAATGATGCACCAATAATCCCATTGATTGACTATATGCACCCAATAATACGCAAACAGTTTCTTTTTTTTTTTTTAAGTTTTATTTATTATGTGATACGAATTGTTTCTTTAAAATAATAATATTTCGACGGGAGTTTTAGAAAAATTAATACAGTCGGAGCAGGACACAAATGCCTTCAAAGGTTTATCCAGAAGATCCGATTTTCGCGCGGAAATATTTAAACAATAACTCCTCCAATTACCTTTTAGTATACTCGCGCATGGATATATAGGATAAGTATTAAGGCGCGTGCCTAGAGGTTAAAACCAAGTCGTTCTTCTCAGCTTTTTATAAGAAAAATAGCGTTAGCAAGAACATGGTTTCCTGCATTACATTTTAATTATTTAATTTTTATTTAGCTTATTTAATTATACACGGCGAAACTACAATTATGACAGTAACATTTAATCGTTATGGAACTCATTGTTGAATTACCATGATTTTTAATTAGCCTTAATTTAATAAAAGAACATTCTATACTTATATACGTATAATGCACGAATAATGTTAAATACTGCATCTTTCGCTTTTTGTATTGTAGCAGTTTTTAACTAGGAATCTCTCGAGCTCGGGACCTCTTGGAGATTGGGGGGCCCTTGGCGGCCGCCAGCCGCTTAATCCGCCACTGCGTAACGGGTGGGGCTCTGGTCTCGACCTAAAGAGGGGCCCCAAATTGACTGCGTGTGTGTGTGTGTGTATCATATTTGTGTTCAAAAAAAAAATTAAAACGTTACGTGTAAAAAGGGCCAAGCAAGGAAGGACCAGAGCCCCTCCCTTCCGGAATGCTTTAAGACGCCCCTGCCCCGGGCTAAAGTGGGCAGGAAACGGCACGCGTTTTACCGTGCCACTGAAATTGAATTAATGCGGCACGATACTAACTCGTTACCGTACGACTACATTAATAGCAATGGAATCTATCGAAAAGGAACCTAAACTTAATTCATATGACAGATTAAATTTAATAACACGGAAAACGGGCTATATATGCGTACCAGAACTATTGTGACCACAATCGAGCAGTACCTGCAAGTTTCTCGGTATTGAACCAAAGATCATGTTTGGATATGGCTATCAGAATGAACAATTACCTTAAATTACGTAGCCATCTGAAAATTTGAGGATGGTCGCCATATTTTTGGGGAACGAGAAATTCATTTCAAAGAAAAGCGATATTAAAGTAGAAACTCATTCCAAAAGTGTGTATGTTTAAAAAATTCATCAGATTACCTAGCAGGAAGTCAAAACAGAAATTTTTTACATTTCATGAAAATTGCATTTAAAGGGGGAATTTTTTTTTTCCAATTCTCTGACAAGACCAACGAAACCTTCCCATTTTCTTCCACACACACTGTTCTAACATAGCTGAATATGGCATTTTCTTTCAGAGAAGAGAACTAGCATTTGAAAACGAAAAATAGGAAACCTTCCAACTGGCCCTACGACCCAGCGGAGAGTTTTGCATTTCTGAGATGAAAATTCGCCAGTAGAGTGAAAACCGGAAAAGTATCCGGATTCAAATGACCTGAACTCTTAGTTTTGTTTCTGACACGGTTCTTTATTTCCACACAAAGAAAAATGGAAACAGAGTACCGTTGAGCCGTTTGACAGTGGTTTCGGTGTATTTGTTGAACGGTTCTTTGGCATTTTTGAATTTCGTACTATTTGTGAACTTAAAATTGTTACACAAAAATCCGCATTCGTTCAATAACATCACCAAATGGTGACAAATGTGTTGTATACAACGAGATGGAGCAACTTCACCGATGCATATTCTTAAACTAATAAACTATTGGTTTTATACTTACTATTTGGTGTTCGTAAATGTTTTGAATTACGCATATAGAACGCTTTTCTGCTTCATATTTTTAGTGTGTACATATAGGGTTCCTAGGAAAGTCTAAATGTGGCCAATAACTTTTGAACTAAGAGCTTGCAACGAAAGTCAGGTATTGGTATAGTAAAATGACTATGCAGTATCAGATGAGATGAATAGCAGCGACCTGGTGGGGAATTGAGGAAGTTAAAAATTTTATTTTGAAAAATAAGGACACTAGGAAAATATTTTCAATTAGAAATTGTAGAGCATCCTCCAGTTAGTAAGGAAAGACACGACTCACATGTAGTACGTATACGTATTGACACAAAGTGAGGTGTTCCGAAAGTTTCTATGCACCGCTTTCAGTTAAGGCTTTCTGATGTTTTAGAAGTTGAGTTGAAGTTCTTATAGGAGAGAGATTATGGTTTCTTTCCTTTGAGAACTTCAACTGAACCTCTAAAGCGCTAGAAAGCATTAAATGAAAGCTATACATTGAAACTTCTGGAACACTTCACCTTGTGGCAGTACGTGTGTATAATACACGTGAGCTCTATATCTTTTCTTACTAACTGAAGGATGTGTTATAACTTTCTGATTGAAAGTATTTCGCTATCTTTATTATTTTTCGAAATACAACTTTTAACTTCAATTCGCCACCAGAGGCGCTGTTGTTCATCTCATCTGATAGTCATGTTACTATACCAATACTCAACTTCCGTTGCAAGAACTGTCTTGGTTCAAAAGCTGTTGGTCGCATTCGGACTTTCCTAGGAACCCTGTATATAGGTATTTGCATTAGTTGGTTTAAGCATGTTTATATGTTTTAGTTCCAGCGGGCTTTGTATTTTCATAAAATGCATAACTGTTTTGGTGGTTTGCGTTTTACGGCGCAAGGACATCAAAGGTCATGCTGCGCAGGAACCTACAGTTATCTGAGGAATCCGAACTTCTTAAGACCCAGGGAACCAATCCCCAGTACGGTGAGGTAATTTATTGTATTGTCATATTGCAATTTAGATAGATATTGTTGCTGAGCCGTTGATTTGATAACAACCTGTATTGATAAATCACAGCACCATAGCAAGAATATCAGCTAGACATTTATGTTTCTTTCCATGTGGAAACTTTCGCCATTTATATAACTGCATAGAATTTTTAGAGTAGTAGTTAGTCCTAATTAAATTTGTTACGTTTGTCTAAATTAGTTCTCTCTTTTTTGTGTTTTGCATCCCTATACTGATTTCACAGCCATTTGACAATATGTTTCGCAAAGAAACTGACGGGTTATTAAGCAATGATAAGCGTAATGATAGGTGCATTTATCCAAGTTAAGCAATTTGGCAACTTATTAATTTAATAATATATCGTCTCATTTTTTAAAGAAGACGCAATTTAGAATTACCATCTCAGAACTGATTTTTTAGTGAACGTTTGTCGGCGCCAAAATCAAGTTCTGGAATGTGAGTCCTCCTCTTCTGTAATGGGATAGTCCGTTTGTAACGTCACCTCCCGTTATTTCTAACTATTCCATCGGACTTTTCGTGAACGAACAGTAGTAAATCGCGTTGCCAGTTTGATTCCGTATCCGGCTTTAAAGTTGCTATTAATGTTGACTGCCGCTCCATCTATCGGCGGTGAAACGCGACATGGAAGCTGGTGGGTGAAGGTTGAACAGATAGGTTTCTTCAAGCATGACTGAAATATGTAGTGTACTCACTGGTGTACGCAGTGGGTGTTGATTGGGGTTGTAAAGCCCCATTGCAATGAAACTTTGTATATTTAACATAGGAAAATGCGAATTGTAGCTCTGTAATCCCCATTGAGCCTATAACCCCCCCCCTTATGAACTTTCTGCGTACGCCTGTGAGTGGACTTGTGATCATTTATAATTATAATGCCCCCGAGTGTTTAAATAAAAAATGTTTCTAAAAATTTTATTCTGCTGGAGATCTGGGTTGAAGAACCACGCTGTCTTGGAAATTGAATTTACGCTTATGTCCTAACAGCGAATTGCAATGGAGGATTTGTTGGATTCTAAGTTTTCGACGCATATTTGATGCTTTTTTTTTTTTAATCTGAGACGTAAATCCCGCTTCGTCTGACCGATCTCGGAAAGGTTACATCGATAGAAAATTTTTTACAATCCCAGGGCTGTAACACGGGGAAATTATCTTTGAATTTGGAGCAGTGGCAGATTTGTAAATACACGCACAAGGCATAGGGACGGCACTTATGGGGGACGGCATCAAAGTGAACATAAAATTGTCCGAACTCAGTAACGTTGAAAAATAATGTTTCATTTAATTATTGCCTGTTTCCCCAATAGCGATGACATAAGCGACTATTTTAACTTGCCTGCAAATACAAACGACAGAATCAAAAAACAAAGAGCCCTAAAAATTTTGGGCCCTGGTCATTTGCCCAGCTGCCGATTTATAAATTTAGGCTTAACACGCTTTTTATATATATTAATAGTAAATGAATGAATAAAGAAAAACTTGACTGATAATGAAAAAATTCATGCAAGGATGCATACGTGTATTTTTCTCAAATACGCTAAATATACACAAAATTATCAAAGTTTCAAGAATCCATAATAAGGTGTGGATAAAAAAATGTGCCTCAAATCCACCAAGTCGGAGACAATGGTAGCAATAATTTTGAGTTGTATCTTATTAGTTTGAATAATTGTACGAAAAATCTCCTTCACATATCAAATGTTAAGAGCATGATATGCGTTTCTTTTTTAACAAATATTCCGTTCTTTCTAAACAAGTGGGCGGCAGTACAGGCTGTGCCTAAGGGCGGCAATTTTACAAATCCGCCACTGGTTTGGAGAATTGAATTTTATTGAACGGGGAAAAATTACATTTAAGCTGGCGCTTCGAAGTATTTTAGATACACGAATTTTTGGAAAACGGAGGACGGATAAATCCAGATCTCCAGCAAAATCGGTAAATAAAAAATCCTTCTGAAAAATCTAACGCTCCGAGGACATTGGAAATGATCACAGGTCCAGTCCATATTTCGATCGAGCTTGGAGAAACTACCTGTTCTTCAACGTTTACCCACCCAGTGGCGTAGGGTGGGTATAGCCAGCGCCCGGGGTAAGTTATGTATTGCGCCCTCTAAAACCTGTTAATACACATTTTCACCAGTCCAATATTGAAATTTTGCACCCTTAAGAATTTTAAGTCCGGGCCTCCGCCCCAGTGTCACCCCCTATACACACTACGCCATTGCACTCATCATCCTATTCGCTTCCATGTCGCGTTTCACCGCCGAGTTTTTAGTACACAAGTCACCTAATTGAACTAGATTTCCGTGTGCGTTGTACGTAATCCGTCTACATACACAGGCCGATAACTTGCTCATCATTTGCATATCCAGATACGCATTTCACACCGATTATCGAACTGGTATCGTTCTTCAACTGATGGTTTAAGAAATTGTGTGTGCCTGCGTCATAAATCATTCTAAAACTATTCAAATTTTTAAAAGTTCACACAGAAGTTAACCCCATCCTCAAAATCCTCGACACACCCATCAACTGGTCTTCAATATCTTGTGTTGCTCGACAAAAGTTTTTCCTTCGCAAACCATCTTGCATCTATCAAAAACAAAGCCGCTTGCTTTCTTCCTGGTAATTTGATCGGACCACGCTCCATTCTCTCTACAAAAACTGCTATTTTACACAACAGCCATTCACCCAATTCTAACTTATGCTGCTCCTGCTTGGACTTCTCCGCAAACAAACCCTGACTTCCCTTCAACAACCCCCCCCCAGATATCATGGTGTATCTGAAACAACTAAATATTTAAAGAATTCCAACTATTACCGAAACTATTTGCAAACTCTCACGAAATTATTTTGATTACATCCATCTATACCCAAACCCTCTTATTACAAACTCGCACATTCTCCATGAAACCCTTCACCACCGCTTCACCGGACTCTTATAAGCTTTTGTCGAACGTTTCAACCCTTCCCTGTCCTCCTACTCCCACAGGTACGGTCCCCTCCACGTACCCCCAAAGATTTCGCTGACCTAGATGGCCACCGGTCCTCACCAATAGAACACCACGACAGCTTTACCATCGCCGAAGAGTCCTTCGACCTTGTGAAAGTCACTGCAGAGTCCCTCGACCCCCCACCTCAACCAACACACCCAACCCCCATATCTAACCAATCCATTACTATTATAAACCCCACCATAATCATCCTCATCAACAATAACCCTTTTCTGCTACCCGCACTACAAATCACAATCACCCCGATATCACCCACAGACCCCCTCCGCAGGATTGAAACCTGGCCTACACAACAAATAACCCAACAATCAGCCCTACAATCTCACAATTCAGCTCCCATACTTATTAGGCTAAACCAACCAAGTAACACCCCGACAATGGCACTCAACTTACATTCAAACCCACGTCCAATCCTACGTACTATTGCACCTAGGCACTCCACCTCGTGACAAACCCCAAACCCATCGCATTACTACCTTTAAAGCCATCAGAGTCTTCTAGCTGGCTCGAGGAGGATTGTGCAAGGTTTCATTAGAAGGGTGGCCGCCAGAGGCGGCGCTGTAATCCCAGACGGGACTAGCTGGCTCGATCTTAAGTCCCAAGACACCCGATGACAAATCAGCCCCTTCTGCACCTCCTTACCATTAAATCATTCACCACCAACGATCAGATGAGAACGCAGCTTCCCCACCATGGCCCAGCCTTGGCTTTTAAACCGCAAATTTACTTTATATTCTTATTACCTCATTGACAAACCCTTTCTTTCACCCTTTTTCTAAGTATTTTATTTAATGTTTTAATTAAGTTTTAAGTATGTTTTTATAATTGTATACATTTGTTTTATTTTCTTAACGGCCTCCCTAGTTTCATCCAACACCAAATTCAACATCAACCCTCTGCCATATCTTCCCCACTTTCCATCTCCAACTTTATCCTAAACATTAAGGGGATAAAACGTACATACGTTAGGTGCTGCGGAAGACATGGGAAACTAGGCTTGGCTAGAAGTGCAAAACGATTGGCTATCTGAGGCAAGTGGTATTTAATGCAACTACTGCATACGAGTATCTAGTCTCGTTCATCATTCGAACGTATTTACTGAAAGACAGCCCAAATCAGAAGTCGACAACACGCGGCACACTTTACGCGGATCAATTTTTATTTGCGTTTACGGCGCAAGGATAGCAAAGGTCGTGCTGCGCCGAAACCTACAGTTTGCGTAAGAATCCGAACTTTTTAAGGCTACCAAGAACTTCATAAACTACCAAAATTTCGTATTCGTCTCTCGGAATACGTTCAGCTTTAACTTTTAGACGGGACAAATTAAGGTCGGTCTTTATCTTTCTTAAAAGACGTTTTGAATGAAGTTCTATTTACAGTCATTAGCGTATGCAGAAAATTTGTAAGGGGGCAACAGAGCTACAACTTTACATATTCATATGTATATAGCGTGACTTGGGGGTCATTTCTGACTGTTTAACATTCCCCTTCGAATAAAAAGACTTCAATTTGTACGTATATCATTACTACTATGATGACATATGGAATTGTGATTTTTTTTTTTATTCAAGAGGAGAATAGTGAACAATTAAAGACAATCTAATTTTGAAGTCACGCTACGACCACTGATGTATACAAAATTGCATCGTAATGAGGGGTTACGACGTCCATGACCCCCCACTTTCTCAAATTGTGTATGCCAGTATTTACAGGTAATTTTGTTTCTGAAAACCGCGAATCTTCGCCAGAATTCTTTCATCCTTCCAGAAAAGGAAGAGTTGGGTTTGGCCCTTTTGGGGTCCAATTTTAAACATTATAAATGAGCTGAAAGCCACGTTGTGTTAAGTATTTAAATTCGAGAAACTATAAAGAAAACTCGACGATGATGCTTTCTCGAACTTTCTAGGCGGTCGCGTTCTAATTTCTTCAGCCTTGACCGCATTTTAACTCGAGGGAACTGAATAAATAATACCTGCCACGAAAACTCACAGCAATCGCTCATAAACTTACGCAAGGAAGGGGTGGTCTCGTACGCGCAACCCGCTATTATTTACCATATCAATACATAACGGCAGACGTAAATAACAGACGTTAATTAGCGTCGTATGTTATTGCTTATAAATTTCTCACTTAACTCACAGGCCACATCTGCAGGGAAGCGAATTAAACACGACGACTCACCTATTTCTGTATTTCTCGCCTAATCAGGAAAAAAAATAACTGCAGAACTCGAAAGTTTCATAATGTAAAACCACTCTATATTCATTAACTAAGATACAATTTACAAATCCAGTTTATGTACATAAAAAAATCCGCCCTTCAAAAATTAAATCGTCGCAACTGAAACGCATGGTCTGTCTCGAAACGAGGGAAATGAAAAAGCTAAAGTTCACAATGTAACGAAGGTTTACCGGAGGCCAAATTTGTCTGTTATTTCAAGGGTGGACACGGGGCGGTCATGACTTCAATGGAAGTCTGCGTCCGCCATTGGGTTATTCTGCAACATTTTATCTATCACTATTCTTAGGTACTCTCGTTCTCAGAGTAAACTGGGGTCAAAATTATGTTGTTCAAACAGGACAGAATCTGAAGTGACGACTCCTGGCTGACACATTTGGAGCTTTATTAAACCAATGTGCTAACAAGGAACTTGTACTAAATCTTAAAATTCAGGTATTTGGTTAATCGCCACTGGCCAGCAGGACCCTTTTTATCAGAGGACACTTTCGCGTGACCACAAAACCTGGCACAATACTGAAGCCTTAGGAGGGTTTGTTTGATCAACATTTTTCATAAAAAAATAGTAAGTAGTTTGCGGTTTCAGAATGTAACCTCCCTGCAGTCAAAACAGACAGGATTGCATTGGGAAACAATAAAGTGACGAGTATGATGGTGACTGAAGTCGTATTTTTAATCGCCATGGGGCCGGTGGTGACCGTGAATTTTAACCTTTAGCTCGTACTACACAGATTTTACGCCTTTTCTGGAGATGTTGAAACAAGTGGAATCTAAGTTGTCGCCAAATTTTTGAAAAAAGACACCCCGCCACATAGTTATAAGTTTCTGCCGGTTTGTTGATCGCAGTAGTTTCAGGACGTAAAATTTTACAAACTCACTCTATATATGTAACTGATACGTAAAAAAATGTTTATATCCCGATTACCCGAAATAAAATGTAAAAACGCAAAGGAACTACGTGTAACTTTTATCTCAAAACACGTTTAATTACGCATTACTAAACTATTATAATACTGATAGTGAAAAATGTCACTAAGCATACACATGTTCCTTACAAATTATAGTACATATACATATCATTCACACAAACATATTTTCATACATGTGTTCATGAGGATATTAACTGCTTTAGAAATAATCCAATATCTTTATATATATGTCCGATAGCTGTCCTTTGTATTGATTTCCCTCTTAAGACCAGAGTACTAGAACACAAATACAGTAAGACCCACTTTTAACTAGTCCGAATTTAGAGAGGGACATATGGATTTTGTTCGATATATGATTAAATGCAATACAATTTAATCGCCTTTAGCAAAAAAGATTTTTGCGGACCTCTGGTTTAACGAGTAAAAATGACGAAATTTTTGAACGAAGTTTAGAAAATTCTGAAAAAAAAAAAAGTGATGGAAGGTGTTTTTTTTAACTGAAGCGACGAAGGTGCCTTCCAGCACTTGAAACCGGAAAATTTGAGAACTCTTGTCTTTCAGAACACATGGTCAGGAGCTTAGAATAAAAGACTCTTGAGGCAGTGGATTAATACTGATGAGACTATGTATTTAGTGCGCTATTTTCGACGTAAATTTAATGAACGTAGATACTGAAAAACAATTATACTACGATACGAAACAATAGATACTGCAAACAATTGTAGACCATCTTTTCAGTATCTCTAAGCAAAGCTTATTTTGGAGATGATTACTAATGTAAGTTCCCTTTTAACGATTTTTTTTTTCTTTTAGATCATTGTACTGAAATTCAGATTATAACATAATACGCTACTCATTAAATTCTACACGAATTTATAGCTCAATATTATTGTATGCAGGTTGCATGCGAATACGTTACCTATATAGACTTTGTATTTTCAAAGTATGCAATTTTAAATTCCGAAATGAATTTAGCGATCGACCGAATATAGAGGGCATCTTCGTTGGTCCCAAGCTCATCGTTATATACGGGTCTTGATCTGTATACTTTTTGCCGAAAACATTGATGAAATCTAATAAAAATAATTGGTTGGTTGTATTTTTATGGTGCAAGGACAACGGTCATTCTGTGCCAAGCAAGACGACTAAAAATATATACATATACATAATTAGAAGCCGTGGGAGTTTGAAATGTACGGATAATTAATAAGCATAGATAAGCAAACTCGATTTTTTCCAAAATTATGTACATTTTTTAGAATTTTTGTAATTCTCAAAAAAATTCTTACTTCGAAATTCCGATTTCGCGTGACAAATTGTGTATTAGATACTGTATTTTTTTTCATAGGGAAATTTAATCAGTATGCAAGAGGATTAAAAATATCAAGAATTATAATTTCTAGTGGCCATTACGTCATTAATAGGAGTTTACGATGAAATGAGTCGGAGGACTATTGCAGGTAGGGCACGATTGTCTCAAATGCAATGTTGATCAAAGCTTAAAATTCCCTACAACACCGTGACATTAGCCCAGAGTAGCAAGAATTACCCTTTTGTCACTTAATTTCGGATTCGATGCTCGATCGCAAAAACACAGTTGATTCGAAG
>QLNU02015227.1:29303-42348 GCA_006491805.2 Dysdera silvatica | reverse complement strand
TTTTCACGAGAAGGAAGTGAAAATGACCTACCTGTACGCTTCTGCCGGCTGTACGTTGCAGGATTCTTTCAAAAATTATAAATGACAGTCTTAGATTATTAATCATCTTCGCAATTTCATACCCACCGATTCCACTCTCTATAAAAGCCAATGCTTTTTCTTTGTCTATTTTCGAAAGGCGAGTACTTTTTGGCACTTTACAAATTAAACAAAACGCGCGCAAAACAACGGTGGACAAACATACGAGACACGTTTAAAGCTATACCATCTTGTGAGGAAAGCAAATTACCCAAAATTTTGTTTTTATGTCAAAAAGCAGGTGTCTGTGCACTTTCTTCCTGGCTGAACTTCACTAAAAATGAGTAAATAGTATATTTAAAATAATTTTAAGGATTTTTAAATTCTATTAAAATAAATTCGCCTTTAACTGGTTATTTATGCGTGGTTTTCATCAATATCCCACCCAAACCTTTTAGAACTGGCCACTTTTTCACGGCCATTAAACTCCCCCCACTAATGTCTGTACAAAATCTAGATGTATATATAGTTTTGTGAGCTTATACGACTGATAGTATAACGTTAAAAAATGACGTTAGCGTCAGCTTTTATTAAACTTTCGCAATACAATTGTTTTACAAGAACTGGATTTGTCCTAAGAAAGTTACGTAAGCGCTATTTTTATTGCAGGGTCGGCTACGAGACCTCATGCCTGCGTCGGAGTTGCAGGGAGGTCATATTTTATTTAAGGCGAAATCATGCCACCATCTTATGCCACAAATGATTTAGTTTCCGTAAAGGGACTAACGAGTTTTAGTCGCGGGGTTATATAATAATGGTCTGTAAATATAAGGTAGCGAAAAGTTCTCCCGTAAAAACAGGTTTCGAATGGAATGGGCCCGCAAGGCCACATCACTTTTTTTCACCTGTACTTTTCACACTTCCTGTTCCCGCCAAAAGGCTACACTCGTCACCCTCCCTCCCCTCCACCTTTTTTCCCGCCAAAATCCAAACGTGCCAACAACTGGAATTTTTTTTCGACCACAGGAAAGCGTTAAATGCACCCATTTTCATCGGTTTTTAATACACTAACCTTTCAACCCGACTTGCGTGAATGGACGAAAGAAATTAATTTCGAGAAGACTCACTATTACGTATTTCATAGCGCGTACACACAAATCAACAGGGCTGCGGCATTGAAGGTCTAAATCATTAATTGCAGTTAATTTCAAAATTCTCTGGTGCCAATGAGTCATTATCTGATCTCCAGAAGGTAAATATTTCTACGGGTCTAGAAGTCCGCAATTGAGATAAGACAACATGCCGACCACGAAACTAGTTAATCTGGTTTAAAACACGAGTAGCATTGCACCAATACTCAGACCACACCATGTTCAAGAAACGTAAACAAATGTGGATTGTTTGTTTTAAAACCAAGCCTAAAACAATTTTTCACGAACTTGCATACGTTTGTTTTATCAATCCGATATGTATGCTTTACGTAAACAGAGGAAATTTTCTTGGCTTGTAAAAAAATAGAATTTTCGTTCCAGAAAACAATCCCACTTTCGCTTAACATTATACTTAGTTGACACTGGGAGGGGAGGACGGGGGTTAAAATTCTAGAAAAGAAATTGTATATAGAATTTTGTTAATTTGTTTATTCCTTGATCTTAGTTTTCCATTCTCCACGCATTATATTTAGGGAAATTCACACCAAATGATAGTGTAAACAAAGAAGTATTCAGAACGCACGGTTGCACTGTTGTTTTTGAGTGTTCACATTAGTTCGGGAAAGTTGTCCACTGCTGCTTTCCCAGAAGAGAACGCAGGTTTGCAGAAAATGCGAAGGTTAGAAACACGCTTCTACTGTCTGGCTAAACAGACGCCCATTGAGAGAACCGACGAAACAAGATTTTGCGCGCTAAGCATACATAACCTATGTTCATCAAATGCGGAGGAGGAAATGTGGGGCGGACCAAATGACGATGCGGTGCAATTTCACGAGGGAAAAAAAAAGTATTTTACGACCGCAGTCACAATAGCTCACTTCTCAAACGTGCAACCCATGTGATCCTATGCATTTGCGAGTTCCAAAACCTAACGCCAACTAATCGTTACTTCCTGGTCAAGTGTCGACATTGGGAGGATTTGCGTTTCCTGCATGCACGTGTTCATTTCCCCACTTATCAACAGTCTGATTTCCCTGAATTGGGCTAAATTACTGCCTATGAGTCAAAGCTGTCCCTCCCCCAGGAAACATACGATTTTTGACTAGTCCTGTTGGGCGTTCTATCGTAAGTCCCAGAGGAAACGAATCCGATGACCATTCAATCAAATTGAAATTGATCGAAACTGAGTAACCGTGTCAATCGAGTCCCAACGTCGTTTTCAATGAAGATTTAATGTGTATCTCCACTGGCGTAGGAAAAGGGGGAGTTCAGGGAGTTCAAGCCCCCCCATTGCATATCAAAGCATTATTTTCTGTAAGGCCGCATCACAATCTTTAAAGTTACTTGAGCTTCTCCGCCAGTTCTGAATTGTTAAGCTACTGTGTATCTCCCAACGAGTTACCAAATGCGAAATAAGGCACTCGTGGAGGAGAGACCCGGAGCTTAACACGGTAACCAAGATCAAAATACAAAAGAATGTCCATAGCCTATATCGAAGTTTTTGGGAACCTTTGTGGTTATTACATAAAAGAATTCGATAGATGGAAAGTTTTCTAAGACGAATCGGGATTTTTTGCTCTTTAAACGTTTTAAAAGGTCATTGTTTTTAATTCGCTAAAGAAGGTCCCTGACGATGTATTTCATGGAATTAATAAGTATGAACACTTATGACCATCGTGGGTTGTGTACGAAGGCATTAGAATGTTTATTGTACAAATATCAACACATATTAACTAATGAATGTTACATGAATATGACGTTTTTCAAGGTAAAGCATATTCAGCATATTTTTCTCCTCTTGATTCTCGTTTTTATTTATATGAGCATGTCTTGTGTACAATGTGAATAATATTCACACTTATTTATAAAGGTGGGTATACTGGTTAAGAAATGTGTCTAAATATAATATACTACAAAATATATAAGTACTATTTATAACGAGCCCGCATTTAGTGAGTTTCCGAATATACCAAGGAACTACGTTTGGTGCAATGATTAAGAGTACAATACACTTCAATCGCGTTTAGCGAACAAAACATTAACGAACCGGGCCGTTCAAGTCTTAAGTAAGCATCGTTGGGGGAGGGGGTTGACATTTGCTTATTTTAACTGAACAACGGAGAGGGGGAGTCTGAACCATGCTTACGTAAGACAAAAAATAAAACTAACACATGGTCACAAAGTGACAATCGCCCTAACAGAACTGCAGTACTTGAATGCATGACACACTTCTAGTAGAAGATATCAAATATAAAATATACGTAATCGCAGTTGAATATTTAAACCAGTGGGTCTGAACCTTTTAAGCTTGGGAGCCCCCTCCATGCTCCCGTGGCCCCTAATGTTTTTAAATTATCATAAATGTATTATTTTTAATACATATGAGAAGTGGATTTGATAAGATATAACACACTATTTGCTTACAACATAAGAAATATTAACAATAAAAATATAACAAAATACTTTATCATGCTACCAAAATAGCAATTAAGAGCGTGTTAAAACTTTTTTTTTAAATGAGATAATTTGTTGCGATTTCACTCCATTTATAAATGAGTGTGTAATATTGTGACATACTTACAAATAGGTACTCAGTATTGCAACAAAAATGAAAATAAGTACTATAATACAGTGGTATTCAAACTATGGGTCGCGAAAAATTACCTTGGGGTCGCAAGGTGGATGAAAAAATTGTAAATAATTTTAGTTAAATACATCATTGACCAACTTTTTTGAGAAAAAATATTGGTTTTTAAAATGTGAAATTTTATTAAATTCTAGAGAGATTGAAGTCGATGTTCTAAAAATATAGCAAAGAGATAGACTTGTGGCCGAGCCCACAAGTGAGCTTCTCTGCATGGTCTCCTTACTTATTAATATATAATTAATATAATATACATAAATAATGTAATATGTATAATTAATATAATATACATAAATAATGTAATATATATAATCAATATAATATACATAATGTAATACATATAATATACATAATGTAATACATATAATATACATAATGTAATACATATAATATACATAATGTAATACATAATGTAATACATATAATATACATAATGTAATACATATATATATACAATATACATAATGTAATACATATAATTAATACAATATACATAATGTAATACATATAATTAATACAATATACATAATGTAATACATATAATTAATACAATATACATAATGTAATACATATAATGAATATAATATACATAATGTAACATATGTATAATTAATATAATTTTGTATTTAATGTGTTTTCTTTACTCGGTTAAAAATACTTTTATTATGGAGAGGTGGCGGCGGCGGACAAAGGAGGGGGGTCGGGGATCGTGTGCTTACTATAAAAAGGGGTCGAGGCTTGAAAAGCTTTGGGAACCACTACTATAATTTGTATCATACATACTGCAATCTCATTTCAAGAACTTGTACCAACCAGTTTGAGAACAGAAATCTTACGTAAGCATGAAGGTGGGGGTGGTCAGTATAACATGGCCAAAAACATGCTTACGTAACACCTGAATTATCCTCGAGCAAGAAGTAATGCAATTTTTTAAAGAAAATATACAAAATCCTTAAATTTTTAATGAAAAAAAAAAAAAATAGTGATCGAAGATGTCTTTTTAACCGAGGCGAACGTGGTACAATAGACTGACCAGTACCTGAAACCGGGAATTTCTGAAAGTATTGCAGTCTCGGGCGGGCTCACATTGCAAGCTTTCGAGCTAAGGTTTCGAAAAATGAGCCAAAATTCGTCTCTACTGTATAAATATATAAATTATTTTTTCGATATACGTGGCTTCATATTTAAACGACGACATGCGTCGTATTAGAAAAACGATTACAAAAAAAACTATTAGAATGCAAAAAATATTGGTTTGAAATGCATTTGTAGAAAGTGCTTTTATTTGGAAAGTTATTACGAGTGTCGCCTTAATGGGTGAGGCGAGGGTCAAGAAGCCCAAAATAAAAAGTCACAGAAGCCCAAATTGGCAAGTTTTTCTGTTACGTGTTTTCTTATTGCACAAATTAGGAAAGTTAAGAGTTAGTGCGAAAAGGGCCCCAAACTCGCAATGTTTATTATATAAAAGTATTTTTAGTGTGAAAGTTTGGAAAACGTTAGTGTAAAAAGGGGGATCTCAAACTTTCTGCTGAGTCTCCTCTTCCCGAATGTGTTAAGACAGCATTGCTTATTACAGCATACTTACTGAACGCGTATTAAGAACGTTTAAATTTTTCCTGTTCACTCTTATGTACAAACATGTGAATACAATGTTTAGGTTATTCAGAGGCAAAGCCTTGAATCTATAAAAGATTCATAAGTGCCTATTCGTGTATGTCACACCTGTCGTAGAACCCTGCAACGACTAAAAAAAATTCGAATTTTTAGGAGAAAAAACAACAAAAAGTATTTATTGTACGAAATAACTATTTTCTGGGTTTCTGCCGGTTATTGCCACTTTTGTGGCAGAAACTAGTTTCTGCCATGCCGGTTTTAACCGCTTTGGCAGAAACTTGCCAACCCTGGACTGAAACCTCTGTAAAAAACAGTATGTATATAAGATCTACCGTAAAAAATTGCATTGAATACATTTTTAACTCAAAAAGAACGAATTCCATTGCCGTGTACAATTTTATACAAAATTTAAAACAACCTTCTACAATAATTTATTTTGTGAAAAGAAAAATCATTTTCCAGGGGGTGTACTGAGTACATTTCCAGAGTGCTCACCCACCCTAGCCCCATTTTGGTTACTACCCTGCCATTGGGCGTAGCTGGCCCCTAGGTCTAGGGGGAGCTGTAGCCCCAACGCAGATTCTCTGCACATAGCCTTGTAATTTTAGTTTTTCGAGGACGACTACATTTTTTCAGAGGAGGGGGGGGGGGGAAGCCTCATGAATTCCCCACCTAGTTACGCTAATAACTACAATATGAATACCCGTTAATAATGGACACGTCTAACAATAAAAACAAATTATCTTTAATAATCCAATACAGTCTTGTCACGTGAATACATTGGCGTACGCAGGGAGGTGTTACTGGGGATTGTAACCCCCCATTGCCATTTTTTTTTAGTAGTTTAATAATACAAATATAAAAACAAGTACAACACACTATACAAGGCACAATACCAAACAAACAATACAATCAATTACCCTCCCAACTCCTACATAGTAAAGAAACCCATAAGCTTTTGTGCTGGCTGTAAAAATATATAAGTATGGAACACAACCTTTAACTATCTATAACAATTTTTCACGACCAAAACAAATATCTAAAAACATCAAAATTTGCCGTGTAACTATTACATAAAAACCAAGCCATATTCAAACATCAATTCATTAGAGATCTCAAAGAAATATCGCCCAAATCTAACAAATATTTCTTCAATAAACCCAATGCTTTAAAAACACACTTTTCATTTTTTATTCCATTTGGTAAGGTGGTTAAAGGCCCTAGAACCGAGGTAAGTAAAATGCTTTCTAGCTATTTCTGTTTTATTTATGGGTACAGAATAGTACCAATCGTTTGAGTTTATAACTCTGTTTATCATAGGGATCAAGTCAGGATCAAGATGATCAAAAATATATTTCAAAATACCAAGTATAGTCTTATACTTTTTTTTTTTTTTTTTTTTTGCCACCCACGTTTCAATTACAGCTCAAACTAGAGCTTGTGTAATTTTGGAGAAAAAGAGACGCTTTCCCCATCCTGGATTCGAACCAGGGTCCCTCCGTTTAGCCCGGAGTGTCTTGACCTACTAGACGAATGAGGACAAGAACAAACGCATTTTTCTCCGTATGTAAAGATGTAAGATATTATTACCCTCCGCAGGGATAACACAATTGCCAAAAATTATTGTATAATAAATTCCCCCACGAAAAACTCACAAAAATCTTGCCTCGAAGGCTTTTCTGTATTGACCATTATTTGGCAATTGTGTTATCCCTGTGAAGGGTAATAATATCTTACAAGCATAGTCTTCTGAACGTTAGAATGCAGTTCTCTCGATATATTTCTACGAATTATATGAGTTGTAGCTCTGTAACCCCCCCTCCCCCCCCACACACACATTGACCTGCAAGCCCCCCCCCCCTTATGAACTTTCTGCGTACACCTATGTGTGAATGTCAACAACAGCCTCACTGTATCAATAGCACATACACATCGTCAAGTCCTTTCATCGAGACGCTATTGACGCAAAAATTCTGCGAGTCGATGAAACGTCAAGTTTCGTGAGGGGGAAAAAAAAACAAAACAAAACAAGATTGATAACTTTTAATAATTTAAGAGTTGGTCAGCTGGGATTTCTGGTCGAAAAATCACATTTCAGACTTAAGGATATTAAACTTACTGTATATTAAATTGATTTTTTTTTTTTTGTTGATCGTTCTCTATAATTAGTAAACAATAAAATGCGTCTTTTCACTAGAATGATTGCTAGATTACACCTCTTCTGGCTAAGAGCAGGATCGAACGTCCCTTCTCCACGAACATCAATCAACTATTTCGTGTTTACAAAAAATATTTTGTATGTGCCGTTCTTTTTCTTATGAAACCGAACTCATTCATATATTCCAATTGTTGAAATAGACAATTACTGGTTTTTTTTTCCCAATAACAAAATGGTTATTTTCGACAATAAAAATTGTTTGGTTACCTCCGAAATCAACTATTTTTAAACCATCACAAATATTTTTTTAATTGGATTTAAAAGTTGGTAATGAGCAAGCCCACTACCTTTAAATGCACTTGGGTTACATCGCGTTTCCGTTTATTTCGGGAGGAATAATTTGCCACTTGACGTCTCAGGACTGTCCAATGGGCATATGAGGCAGGATTAAAGAGACCGGAAACCATGGAGAAACATTCTCTAATAAGCATTACCGGTCTCTTTTTAATTCAGTATTTACCCGGTGAGTAATTCTCTATATCGCGGTCGCAGGATTACCCACTGCTAGTCAATCAAGATGGGGACCGGTAATTTACCGTGTGCTCCAAACTACGGTATGTTTATGAGACTATTCTCTGCCCACATTTTGATTCGACGTACCGTAGCGTTAAAAACGGTGAGTAACATGCAATGAATCCATACAGCGATTGAACATTCAAATAAATTTGAGTTTATGAACTTACTAAAAATTACCAATTTAACAAAAGCTTATTAACTAAACAAAATCTTACAAACTAAAAATCTTATTAACAGAAGTTTTAAACTTAACGAACAGAATTAGGGGTACCCTGTAGAGCGCTGCGCCCGAGCTCTACATTTCATACTAGTTTCCGGGCTCGGGCTCATTAGATAGATGCAACTGAAGCTGAAAACTGACTTTTCTATATCGAAATTTTCCCCAGGAATACAGCTATGTGATTCGTTTTCGCAGATTGTAGAAATACGTGTATATGAAAATTTGAAGGAAATTAAAATGTAGTTTAGCAAATCTTTTTTAATTTAAATCGTATGTCAAGGGGTTAAAGTTCTATTTGAAACTTCGGGCGGGCTCAAATTGCAAATATTCGGGCTTGGGCCTCAAAAAATGGGCCCGAACTTACCGCAAGTGTCCCTGTGCGACCCCCATATTCTTCCTGTAAACTCAGAGAAGGAATCCAGTACCTGCTCTTACATATACGGAAAGGAGAGGGGGTGGGGGAAGCAATAAAATTCATTTCTCTTTTAAAGCGGAGTGGGAAATTTAAAAATACAAAAATTTAAATTATAACTTTTCAGATGACACTTCCTCCCAACCGACTACAGTCGAACCTCATTAACACGACCCCCTCTCTCTCTCTCAAGGGCAGAGGCGTAGCCGGGAGGGAGGTTCTAGGGTTTGTACCCCCCATCACCATGAAATTTTGTATAATTTAACATAGGTATACACAAGTTGTAGCTCTATAACTCCTCCCATTAAGTTTTATAACTCCTTATGAACTTTCTGCCTACGCCACTTCATAAGGAGACACAAAATCTTTTCATATTAACAGTAGCTCTTGTTATACAAAAAAAAACATGGGATCGCAAGCTAATTTATTCCATCTTTGGTTACCATAATATACATATTTTACCATTATTATATAATTTATATTTTGTTATAACACACACGTTTAACAAACATGCACTAATGTAAAATCATGTTTGTAAAAATTGCAACACCATGAAGGAATCATGTGATTGAGCTGAAACTTTCAGGAAATGCAAACTAGGGTATGCTATTCAAATGATTAGAATTTCAGAGTCATCACGCATGCGTGGGCTGAGCAGCGCCCTCTGAACTGCTGATGGATCCGTATAAATAGAGGGCTGTAGCGGGGTGTGTATGTTTATCTGCTAGTGGTAAACGTTACATGAGACGTCACTATGCCTCTACGACGAAAGAGGGCGACATTTCAGCAAGTTACGGAGTTTGAACAGGGACGAATGATCGGCCTTCGTGAAGGAGGGTTTTCTTATCGTGCAATAGCAGCTCGTATGGGGCATAACAGCAGCACAGTGATGCGAGTGTGGAAGCAGTGGGTTCAAGAGAACCAGACAACTCAGAAATCAGGGAGTGGACGCCGAAAGGTGACGTCAGCACGGGATGATAGACACCTGGTCCGCATGGCGGTGACGGACCGTTTTGCTTCATCTGGACAGTTGGCAGAACGTTGGTGCACTGCTACAGGTGTATCATTGTGTGCTTCATCAATTCGTCGGCGTCTACTGCACCGTGGACTGCGTGCAAGAGTTCCTTTATACAGGATCCTCCTGACGCAAAACCATCGACACTTGCGGCTACAATGGGCTCATGGACATAGAGACTGGCGTGCTGATTGGCAACAAGTGGTGTTTTCTGATGAATCCCGCTTTAATTTGTCTGGGATTACAGCGCCGCCTCCGGCGGCCACCCTTCCCAATGAAACCCTTGCACAATCCCCCCTGCTTTAATTTGGGGTACAGTGATGGCCGCATCTGTGTTAGACGCTATACCGGTGAACGCCACCTTCCGGAGTGCGTTATCCAACGTCATAGTGGACGAATCCCCAGCGTTATGGTCTGGGGTGCGATTGCGTATCATGGACGATCTCAGCTGCTACGAATTGTGGGTAATCTTAACAGCAACCGGTACATCAATGAAGTTCTGGAGCCCGAAGTTGTTCCCTTCCTTCAAGGCATTCCCGGAGCTGTATTTCAACAGGACAATGCCCGCCCACATATTGCCAGGAATGTTCAAGACTTCTTTTCATCACAACAGATACAGCTTCTTCCTTGGCCTGCCTATTCGCCGGATATGTCGCCGATTGAACATGTGTGGGATTTCGTTGGTCGGCGTCTCGCTCGTGATCCTCGTCCCATAGCTACTACAGATGAACTTTGGGGTCGCATACAAGCAATCTGGAATGCTCTTCCTCAGGCACACATTCAACATCTGTTTGATTCCATGCCACGTCGTATAGCATCACTTATTGCAGCGCGTGGTGGCTTCACCAAATACTGATTTTCGACATGTAATATTGTTATTTTGCTTTGTAATTTTAATCGTTTATTTGTATCAACACAGGTCGTTTGTACATTAAATTTCATTCAATTCGGACGAGTCCTTCATGGTGTTGCAATTTTTACAAACCGCGAGTATATATATACGTACCTTTTAAACTCATTATATGGCATCTTGACCACAAACCTTTGTGCAAATTATTGATGGCTATGAATTATCATTCACCATCCAGATAACCATTTAAAATCACATTCAGAGCATCAGCAAAAAAGCGGAACTTTCCTTGTAACGTTGCACACCCGTAAGTAATGTTTTGTTAGCTCGAATCTCTGGATCCACCCCATCAGCGCTATTTCAATTTTCCATTTTTGGCAATTCTCTTTTCTTTCGAATAGACTCAAACTGATTATCTACACAAGGTGGTTATATTTTTTCAAATCATGGATAAAGTACTTTTTCAATCACGAATTTTAAATGCGATTTGTGTGTTATTTAACTCTGCATGATCCACATGATTTAGAATTTCCAGCCTTTTTCTCCCTTAAACTCTATTTCTGCGTTTTGCAATTTATTTTTATACTTAAACACTGAAAGAGAAACAAAGCGTAAAACCCCGTTCTATAGAAAATACACAAGGGGGAAGAAAAAAAAGGCTTCTGTCTCAGTGTGAACTTAACGGTGATTGAAATGAAACAAAGAAACTGCCCTACCCTGGTGGAAGTAGCTTTGTCACCCCAACTCCCTACGGCTTTTGGATTAAATACATCCACTTTAACAGACGACATTATTGGCCTTCTTTGAAATTCTTGAAGAAAAGAAAACTCGAAAAAATTGTATCGAGAGATTTTGGAAAATTTTCCAAGGCTCATTGATTATGAGTCATCGTTAAAAAAAAATTAAAAGACAGGAATTCCTATAAAATTTGGCGGGGTTTCAGGAAGTAGTTCGCCCGTTCGCGTTAACGAGGTTCGACTGTATATGAATTAAAATACCATTGAATATTTGTATTTCGCGGAAACGGAATTCTATGGCGGGTAATGTAGTATAGTTCGTTCGCGGTGAGTTGGCGTGCAGTCCCGTTAGCAGACGGCTTGTTCCATTGCAGTAGAGGGTAGAGCGTCTTCCAGAACTCGTTTTCGCACGGAAAAACGAGCTCTGGAAGACGTTTTACCCTCTACTGCAATGAAACAACCCGTCTGTTAACGGGATCGGACGCCAAACCTGCGCGAACGGACTATAGATCGATGGATATTGTCTAGCTATCACCGGGACCTAAACAGAGTCATTCCTGCGTTGTTAGCAGCCCAGGTGCGAAAACAAAACCTCCGCCCTTATTAACTTAATAGTTTCTTTAATTGAAAAATTTGTATGTGCAGTGTTTACTCTTTTATATATATATATACACTAGTGGCGACTCGTGGCGAGATTTTAGAGTGTGCTCATGAAGGCTAATTCACCAAAACGCATCAATTTATGGCCTCTATTCGTCAAGAAACTGGTTTTTACCTCATTCAGTAAATAAGAAAGAAATTTATGGTAACTTTAGGTTTTGGTGAATTGGCTTCATGCACATACCCTAAAATCTTGCCACGAGCCGCCATTAGTGGGGTAACTATGGTGCGGAGAGTGTCTTTTCTGGAGTACTGTCGGAATGTGTTATGAAATTTTATCCCACTTTCATAAAATGTCACTCCTGTGTTAGTGCTATAAATAAAACGAATTTAGTAACAAAAGCCAACACTCATTTGTTACTTTAGATTAAAAAAAATCCGATCCTACATACAGTAAATTCTCCCATTAATTAATCTTAAGGGACCGAGAAAATGTTCGTTAATCCGAATAATGTATTAAAGACTAAAGTTTTATTTCCTCACATCACAGTTTAAGACTGTCAATACATTCGATAAACGATTTGGCGTGTTTAGGAATCGTTATTATAATTTCAGGGGTGATTGTTAAGTCCAACCGGATTCCCTAAACATACCAGAAAATTCCCTGAAAAGTTACGTAATATTTTTGGTAAAGACACTGATTTCCACAAGAATATAAAAAATTATAGGAAACGAAACGAAATTTTTATAATTTTTTAAAAAGAAATCCCGGAAGGGGCAAGTTGAAATTCGCGGAATTTACAGAAATTGCGGAACAAAATCACCCCTGTGATTTGAACTGCACCTTATAATTTCATGAAGTTACATACAATGCATTATAGTAATAAGGGGTTACTTGCAGATGTTTTCCTAATCAGGAAAAAAATAAGTTCAAATGAGTCGATTGCCTTGCTTTCGGTCGCGTTTATAAAACATTTTCTTCTATTTTTTTCAAGACGTTGAAACGAATTGATTTCCATGTCGGATGATATGATGACATAACAGCATCAG
>QLNU02015227.1:17065-29203 GCA_006491805.2 Dysdera silvatica | reverse complement strand
ACATTCTTGGTCTATACAGCTTAATAAACAAGTCATGCACAGTAGGAAGTAATAGATAAAGTCTTGTTTGTTTTTTAATTAAATTAAAATAACTAAAAACTGCGTTTGTGTGTAATTTGTTTTAAACTAAAAACTGTTTCACATTCCGCTGTATTCGAAGGATTATTATAAAATGCAATACTTTGTTTAAATTACAAAATGTTGATAGAAATTCTGCCATTAAACGCTGCCAAGCAGACTCCTAAAAATTCTTGCATATAATATGATGATATACGTAAGAAATATAATTTTTTTATTTGTGAGGAGGGCATGGTGAAAAATTGGGAAGTCGTCGCTTTTGCGGTGGTTGCCTTTGCGGGAGATTGGAATTTCGTCGCTTTTGCGGGGTCAGCTTATCTTGATTAAAATTAGTCTCCTTCCAGGCTAAGATCACCTCGCGTTTCAGCCATATCCCTCTTTTTCCTTTCAAGGGCTGTGTACAAATTTACTATTGGGCTCCATCAACAGTAAAATTTCTATTACCACAATATAAGAGTAATTCACTCTCGTACGTAATTTGTAAGTTCCCTTCTCTCCTTTATAACACATCGTTACAAAACTTTGCGATTTAAAATAAAAATGGTATCTAATGTTCTTAATACTGAAGAAATATTTACGTCTCTAAAACTATATGGAAAAGATATTAAATTTATTTTATACATGTATGAAATAGAAAGCACATAACTTTAAAAATAAAATATAGAAAATAAATGAAGATATGTATAAAAACACACAACACATGGAGTTAGGAGAATTGGTCAAAAGTGACTCAATGCCTTTTAATGACAAAATGAAGAAAGGTATATCTCTGTAGATAGAAATATTAACAAAATAAAAGAATTTTATCATTAGTAATTTTCTCACAGAACCGAACCTCGAAGAACAGTGGTCCTTTCTGTAAGTAAGAAATCTCAACCAGACATGTTTTGTCAGATTCTTGTAGCGTCTGTGATCTTATAATTTAATTATTACTCATTTGTATATTATCATTGAAATGTTATAAGGTTTTTCAGTTTCAAGGTTTCAGTGTTTGGGGAAATTTTGAAAAAGGGCATCGAAAAATTTTGGAGATATTACAGAATTTTGTTAAAGGTAACATACAAAGATTACAAATATTGTATGGGGATCGATAGGGGAAAAATTAGGAACCTGTGGGTATTATTAACGATTGTTGTATACCCCGAACGAAATGTGCGAAACAATAATTAGAAATACATAGAAGTAATAGAAATCATAGAAATAGGAAACGAAGATTAAGGGAGGAAATTATACCTACCCAAATTTTAAACTTCAAAAGGAGGGGACAATGTCGATTACATAGGACCAAATTTGGAACTTATCAGAAGTAATAAGAAATACCAGAAGTAATACAGAAAATAAGCGGCTTTCAAATATTCAAGAAAATGATAAAGAGCGAATAACAGAAAAGATAAAGAGTTCAGTGTCTGTGGTCGCATGGAGGGTCTCGAATTGGTTATACAAAATAATATTTACTTGGGGTCCATTACATGATATACGTTCATTACATCTAATCGTACGCTGATGTAAAATATAGTAAAACCTCTCTTAAGACCCCGTTTACCGAAATGAATTTTCCCCATAGACTCAATGCTAAATTTACATATATTTGCAGACTATCAGAAACTACTCTTCCTCTAGAAGTGAGAAGATTTTGGAGAATTTCACTTCTTGTCTTCTGACCTTGAATATGATAAACTGTGACCTTCCACAACATTTTTGCATTATAAAAAAGAAAACTTAATTTAAATCAAATTTAAGTTTTAGAATCCTCCTTTCTTGGCCTTTCAGGCTTTTAACCAGTTTCCAATGAAAAGCTGCCATCGAAATTCTCACACAAAAGATTCCCCCTCTTCAGTAAGAATTGTTATTCAACTAATCTACCTATGTCATCTTCGGATAGTACAGGTATATGCACCAACATCAAGCCATACCGACGAAGAGGTTGAAGAATTTTATGAAGAAATCAAACAGCTACATACCAAGGGGAAACAACATATCAAGCTCATCATGGGGGATTTCAATGCAAGAATTGGACAACAGGAACAAGGAGAGACATCGGTTGGTAAATACGGATATGGGGAAAGGAATGAACGTGGCGATCAACTCATCGAATTTGCAGAAGCTGAAAATCTTAGCATCATGAATTCATTTTTTAAGAAGAAACCGCAAAGAAAATGGACATGGAAACACCCAAATGGAGGAACTAGTGAAATTGACTATATCCTGGCAAACAAGAAATCAATTATTGAAGATTGCAGCGTACTGAACAGATTTAATACTGGAAGTGATCATCGAATGGTGAGATGTAAAGTGCATTTAAATCCTAAATTAGAGAAAGACAGAAGCTCATCACAAAACAAGTAGGTAAGGGGGTGAATTTAAAGAAACTGAAAGAAAAAGACCGAAGCATTGAATCTGGAATTGCTTTTCTGTACTGGAAGGAATTGTTGGTTAGTTGGTGGTACGTTTATGGCGCAAGGACAACAAAGATCATTCTGCTCCAGATAAGGTAGGACTGTACATACAGTTTTAAGGAAACATGGAGGGACTTGTTGAAGAAGTTGATATCTCAGAAGCAAATGAAAACTTTGTTAAGGCAATAGTTGAAACTGCTGGGGAAATTGGTGGCTTAACATAAAAAAAAGCACAAAAGCAAATTATTCGGAAAGACTGAACGGCTCACAAAAGGACGAAGAGATCTGAAGGTAGGCAATTAGAATGCCACTTTCAGGATAAAGAACGTAGAAGGTTGTAAAATTCTGCGCAAAAGCATGAAAGAAGATATAAGAAAATTCAATTGTGAGTTAGTAAGGAAGGCCATTGAAAGCAACAAGAGCCTTAGGGATGTGTGTGTTTTTTTTTTTTTTTGAATAAACATCATTGCATTAAAAGGAGAGGATGGCACCGTAACAAGAAATAGGGAAGAAATACTTACAAGGGAACCACTTTTGTGGAAGCTCGCACTTTGAGACAAGACTTATCACAAATGATAGTCCCTAAGTTCCTTATTAAGAATATGAAATCAGTTTTTTGTGAATAGCATAAATTTTTTTTTTATTAATAATCGAAGTTCAAAAATCGCACTTTTTAGGTGAAATTTGATATTTTTTATTCGCACTGTATGTGAAGACAACTTTTGAACTCAATTCAAATAAAGCGGGTGATTTCATTTAACGGATAAAATGATAAAATTACATGATATATCATTGAGTATTTTAAAAAATTATCAAAACTGAGCTTTTTAATACCGATATTTGGCGCATTTGGCTATGGTTTAGAAGAATTGGCGATATCGGCATGAAGTATAAATGTTTCATCAAAAAAAAATTTCAAACAAAATTGTTCTGAATAAAATCAAAATTGATGTTAACACATCAAAATGAAATTATAAAAATTCAGTTTTTGGTGTATAACCAATTACGTGCTGAACAAAATCTCCCTGTGTTGAAATATTCTTGGTGTAACTGATCACTCTTAGCGAAACTATTTAATTCAAAAATATTAACAAAATACCTTTTCGCCTAACTGATGCGATTTGCAGTGAGAATGAATGCAATTTACATCCTTTTTTAAATGCTGAGGGAAAATTCTTTGAACACTTATAAAAAGTATTATCATGTCTTATAAAAATAGTTCCGGATTACGATATTTTGAGTCATTTTTATAATTTTCTTGTAATGAAAATTTGATTTATTTACAACATTCAAACCTTCTGCGTCAAATTTTTACGAGAGCTAGGTTGACTCTGCAAAAAATAGTCATTCCAAAAAATAGTCATAATGCTTGTCTACTTTTTAAAACAAATTAATTACGTATAACATTTTTGAAATACCAGCGGCATTAAAATATTTTTCTTAATTAAAAAATTATATAAAATATTTTGTCACGGACATAAAATATAGATTTTTTCCTTTTTATTATGGCATTATATTTCCTGAAAATAATGCCAATGACGGTAGAAATATGAACGTAATTGAATAATAAATACTTCATGCCGATATCGCCAATTCTTTTAACCGTAGCCAAATGCGCCAAATATTAGTATTAAAAAGCTTAGTTTTATATATAATTTTTTAAAACACTCTGATCTTTCATGTAATTTTATAATTTTATCCGTTAAATGAAATCACCCTCTTCATTCAAATTGAGTTCAAAAGTTATTATCTTCATATACAGTGCGAATAAAAAATATCACACTTTACTTAAAAAGTGTGATTTTTGAACTTTGAATATTAATGAAAAAAAATTTTATATGCTATTCACAAAAAAACTGATTCCATATTCTTAATAAGAAATTTAGGGACTATCATTTGTGATAAGTCTTGTCTCAAAGTACGAGCTTCCACAAAAGTGGTTCCCTTGTAAGTAGTGTTGAATTCTACAAAAAACTATATGAAAGTAACAGTGGATTAAACGAAGACGCTGAAATAGTCGAAGGAACAGCTCCTAAAATGTTGGAAGAGGAAGAAAATAGCAGCATTTACAAACAAAAACCATGAAGAGCCCCTGGTGATGATGGTATTACATTAGATATCCTAAAAGAAGCTGGAGAATATGTAGAAGACATACTTGCAAAATTCTTTACCAAATGTCTTAACAGCGGTAACATACCAAACCAATGGGATTCTGCAACAGTAATTCTTTTGCATAAAAAAGGTGATAAAGAGGATTTGAAAAATTACCGACCAATTAGCTTGTTACCTGCTATTTATAAGTATTTCCCAACAGTGCTAAAACATCATCTTCAGACAGAAGTAGATACAGTTCAACCAAGATAAGCTGTATTTCGAAGCAGATATGTAGTGAAATTGACATTTCACTTCATGAATTCAATAGTATAACATGTAATAACGTCATTATCGTGTGCATGATAGATTTATTTCAGAATGTTTTTGTTTTAAAATTTATTCATTGTACGATGAAGTTACTTAAAATGTAGTAAATGAATTAAATATACGAGGAGTTTGGTATCAAAGACTGATAACTCCATTTCTTTTTTTTTCGAAATTGAGTTATTGATGCATTCTTATAGGATTTTCCACGCTGAATTCAAATTCGAGGCCCTTTAGTTTCAAAAACGGCCAGAACATGAAGAAAATCTCATTCAAAAGTGAGCCTAGGCTATTGATGCAGGAAACAATAAGTCCAATTTTTTTATCTCCACTGAAAAAACTTCCAAATGGAGTTTTTCCATCTTTGTTACCAAACTCGTCAATTATATATTTTTCACTTCTCGTGTTTAGAAATTATCCTATTTTATCTTTATTGGTTGTCCTGGCAACACTCGTAATACTTATATATGCTACAGATGGATTTAGCCATATGGCGCACTGTGCCAACCCAAAATTTATACCCCCAAAGTATTCTCAAAATGATTCCTTTTCGTGGCACAGTTTTTTTTTTTTTATTATTATTTCTGAGGCAATCTCTCAATAAGCTAATAACCCATTGTAACAGACACTGAATATTGCGAGATGGAAAGCGACGATAACATGTCCTTACAACAAATATCACGTAGTTAAACTGCAAGTACTTATATCCCGATTAGCCACAAATGAAAGTCTTATATGAGTTTCACAACGGAATGTCTAATGCAGTCAAGTCAATTCATCTTTTTAAAGTAGTTTTACTTATTAGCCTGAATTTGTTCTTATTGGATTTCAGAAAACCTGTCGATTTCAGAAAACTGTCGAAACATACTATATATTGCATTCAGAAAACTCATGTATTTACGTAAGTTTATTTTACACATGCAGTACGTATTAAATTTACTTTTCGTTTTCATTTAATGCATACAGTGACACAAATTGGAAATATATCACATGTGTAGGTCCTGAGCAATGCTGCCGCAGCATAACCCGCTCAAGACCCTGACATCAGTTTGGTTTGTTGAAACTTATTTAAGAATGTTGATTAGATTATCGAAGCGACTCTAGCCTTGCCCGCATTCCAAGGTGATCAGGCCATTTTGGCGCCCTGATGCGCATTGGCGTACGCAGAAAGTTCATAAGGGGTATTACAGAGCTACAACTCCATGTATTTCTATGTTAAATATACAAAATTTCATTGCAATGGGGTGTTACAACCCTATAAACATCCCCAAGGCCTGGCGCTCAGTACGACGCCACCGATCGCACCGCCCTTAATCCATCACTAATTCATTCTTAAAAAGTTGTGTAAAATTTCAAACCACAAATTGTACTCTTTAATTTGATATTTTGCATACTAATGTAATAAAAACTTACCAATTATGTATGCAAGTTTTATTATTTTCTGTCTATTTACATATTGATCCAGCTTTAGAATAGACCAGGGGTCCAAATTAACTTTTTAAATCAGGTGCACAAATGCACCCAAGTCTTACGACTTACGTGCACTAAATACTAGTTATGTGTTTAAGTAACAGAATAGAAAGTAAACCTCAACATTAGAAACATGTAAAATGTATATGTAGCAACTATATTTAAGCATGCAAGCTAAAAAAAATGCAACTTTTCAAAATAATTGAACATTCGTATGTAATAAAAAAAAATTCAAAGCAAATGCAGATACATTGAGAAAATTATATAAAATTATTCCATAGGTCACTGTTCTTAAAAAGTAAACGTAAGTAGCCATAGATCTGAATAATTAGGTGCACTGCATGAACTCAAATTAAAAATTTACGTGCAGGAATAAAATTTTATGTGCACAATGCACCATCCCCCGGATAGCACAAAACGATCGGATCATATATTGGAAATATTGATCGGAATTTTGACTACAGATTAGCAATTCGGCATTCTCAGTACAGAGCAGTCGAATTTTGACTGATGAGGTAGCGCTGGATTTACGTATAGCCCGGGCTTATGGCCCAACAGAATCCTCTTGTGTTTAAAATACTGACAATTTACAGCATCAGATATTTCTACCGCAAATTGGGAACTTCATTATAGACTGTAAATTTATATATATATATAAAATCATTATATCCTTTCAGCCTAGGAACTATAAATGAATCCGGCATTGTGATGAGGGGAGCCACTTCTACAGGTATAATTATATCGGTGGCTAGTCCGTCCTCTTTAAGTCGCTTTTTTTGACAAGCAGGAGAGTACAGTCAGTGAAATGTATAATCTCCAAACCACGGGGCGAGGAAATCTAAAACACATCGAATATTTTAGGAAAATAATGACTCCTCCATTGGTGTACGTCCTTAGTAGGACATTTTTGTGCTATCTGGGCCGTGCACCCGCTAATTTCGAACCCTGCCATAGACCTCCATTAAGAGGTCACCTTTTTATGGAACCTAGGGTGGTTACTCTGGAGGTTTTACTCTGTATCTCATGAAATAATATCATCGTATTAATTATTAAGTTAGTATTGGTTAAATCACAATATTGTGATTTATAATTCTCATAATATCCAGTAACTGTGATTTTTAATTGTTCTGTTACCTATAATTGCTAATTATAGTTAAAACCAAGAGTATTTTGAACAATAATGTACAAAGAATAACGTTTATAAAGCGTACAACAGTGAAATCTGTCTTTAATATTATAGGACCCGGGAAAAGGTATCAATACAGACAAAGTTGTCGTTATAGACAAGGTTGAATCGATTACAGTCCATTATGAAAATCAGTTATAATTTGGATGCCGCACTATTTTTATTAATATATTCAACAAATTATTAAATAATATTGCATATAAATAAGCTTGAATTACAAAAATCTAATCCTAATTTAATTCCGTAATATAATACTATGTGTATTTTAACTACAATTCTATTAATCTAAAAGTGCATGTACATAATGATAAAATTAAAATCGAAAATTACATTTTTAATTTAAAACTGAAAAATAAATGATATATAGAAACTGAAAACATTATGTATTATTAAGTTATATAGACGTATAATAGAATGTTCCATCATTAAATATTTAGAAAAGCCAAGTTTAAAAAAAAAAATAGTATTTATGATAAAGGAAAGTAATCTGATATTTGCATTTGTTTGGTTTGTCCAGGGAGTAGTGGCGCCATATTTCTTAAATCTAGGAAATTCCGATATACATTTGGGATAAAATGTTGTAATATTTCGATTAATTTAACAGCATCTAAGACAGTTAGATGATGATTCCATCGAATATTCCGTTTTTTTCTCTGCTTTCATCGCATTTAATTTCAGTTCCACTTATCTTTATTGGCAATGGAGGATTTCCCTATATGTTAACTAGGCTGAAGTTTACAGCGGGAAAATTGTAAATCTGCCTCTGTTTGTCGGTGTGCCAACTATTGAACGCTAATGACTCTTTCTAAATGCAAATAAACCTCTGTTTTTACGGAAGAATGCAAATTCTTCAAAGGTTTATATACACTAAGAGAATTACTCGGGTGGTGTGTATCACATATTTCCTCTTCAGATATATTCGATTGACTTTGGCCCTCCATCCACTCTAGGACCAAATGCATTCGCGAACACAATATTGTTCGGCATCAACGGAGTTTCAAAATCTGTGCTGTAAATTATTACTATATACAGATTCACCCAAACACCGTATTTTTAATGACGTTACATATGGTGGAAAAAAAGTATAAAAACTTTTATATAAAAAACAAAAATAACTAAACATCCCAATTGTTTCATTCAGTTTTGCCACAGGACAAATCCCATTTAAATTAAAAGTTTTATGACATAAATTAAAAAACTAAATTTCAGTTTTTGCCGGAAGAAAATGTACCCACAAACAAAGCATCCCAAAGCCCCGACATACTGTCGCCTACCCAATTAGTTTTTATGACTTTGTCTGACCCAAAGGCAAGAATGACAACTATAGTTAGAAACTTCTAAACCAATTGAATGCCGCCATTGCTTTTTTGACAAGGCTTGACCAGACTTTCTTAAAATGGCATATTATAAATTCGTATTGAACGCATTTTTGATTAATATGATTGTAGCCAAAACACGCATGTAGTATTATATTTTTGAATTAAAACAGAATGAAATGTAATTTATTGTTTTTTGTCTTTTCAATTTGTGTGATTTATTGCTCTTTCCTTTTTTAATTGTGATCTAGGCTCATTTACGTTCCTAATACGTAATATTATTTAATAATTGGTTTAACGTATTAAAAATAAGGTTGCATTCAAATTAAATAACTTCCATAAATTTGTACACAACCCCTAAGAGAACCCGGAGGGCTAAAGCTGAAATAAAAGGTGCTGCCGAGGGGAAGCCTATAGTAGACCCCGCAAAAGCGACCAGATTCCCATCCCCAGCAAAAGCGACGACAACAAAATTGGAGATTGCCCATTTTTGAAGCCACAGTTAAAAATTAGGAGCACAACTTTGAGTATCAATGGTACCTAACAGTTTTTCGTCAGTTACCAAAACGTTTTACTTGGGTGCAATTAAAAAAAAAAAATCTGTTAAGATAAACACTAATTGAACGTTTTCATAAAGGTGCCTTTTAACGAAGCTGACGTTATTTCATATTCCGCCTCTGAGCAGCAGAGTCGTGGTCAGAAGGTCGACCCCGCTAACCACCCAGAAAGACAAATTTAAATTCGCAGAAAACGTAGGGGGCATTTACGAGCAATTAATCGTGAAGTTTGAAGAATATACCATGCAATGTCATTTCTGGGCAGCTATCCTCCCATCCTTCGCCCGTAGGACAGACACTGTAGCGTTAAAAATCTTCAAATTGATTACTACTGGAAACTAGGGTCTGGCTAAAAATAGAACTTTTAGAGGGGAAGATTTACTGGCAATCTGCAAATTTTTAAGGGGCTGGAGATATTGGCATCTGACCAGCCCAAAATTTCCTTAACAAAACAAAGTATTAGGGAAAACGTAAAAAGAGGGGTATCTACAGCAGCGGATTTTCCAGGCCTGAAATACCAAAAAATGTTTTTCAAGGCCTTGCTAGGGTTTCCGGTACCCGTACGAACCCTGCCGAACCTCTTAAGGCCTAGGGAACCAAACCCCGGACTACAGTGAGCAGTGCGATCTTTTTATGAGATCTGAGTAAGCGTTCTTTGCACTGTTGGGAGTCGAACCCGGATTAACGGCGCACTAGGCGAACGCGTTACCACACTGCGCCACCGCAGGGCCCAATGAATTATAGTAATCACGGTTTCAAATTACACTTTGAAATTATTATTACTATTGACAACATATGCCCTACGATAGCATAGTGGAAAGAAGAGGACATATATCGTACCGTTAATCTGGATTCGCTTTCAACGATACCTCAGAATACCTGCCATTTTTCTGTCAACCGTAGTTCGGGGTTTCATTCCCTAGACATCGGAGGTTCTCAAATCTAGGTGCCGGCGAAACGTAACCTTAGCCGTCCTTCCGCACACAAAACACAGATAACGACATCTAAAGATTAATCGGAGTCTAGCGTAACTAGTAGAATTTTCGTCGGAGATCGGAACGTGAAACTTTTTGCGTTTAGACTCGCGGCAGAAATTTTAACTGTCAAATAATTATTATAAACTAATTATATTTTAGTATACCCATTATTTTTAACGAAAAGCCAGCAAACCAGCCATGCAGGTAATCAGATTTCTATTTCATATTTAATGACTTTAAATCAGTTTTAACGTGTCAAGATACGGGGTACATGTTTTATAATTCAAAACACAAGCACATACAGATTCATGCTGCCCAAGCAATTTAGATCACCATCTTATATCCATAAGCGAAAGAAATGTGGCACACTGCCATGGGTGCCCATATGAGTACTTCTGGGGAGAAAATTACCTCTTCCTTCTTAAGGCTGTCAAACATTTTAATGAATGTACAAGATACCAAAATGCTACAAAAATAATTTATACTGCTTGATAATTAGTAGTAAGTTAAAAAGTACCTTATTTTAAAACACTACTGTAAATCTTTTGAAAGTAAATGCATATCGGAATCGGGCAAATCAAATTTTTGAACTGCTGCGGGAGGGGGGGATAGGCCCCCCCCCGCCCACTTATATGGGCGCCCATGCACAGGGCTATCAAAAACCATTTACTAACGGTATAAAATGCAGTAGAACCTCTTATCCGATTGAACTGGAATCGAGCCTACGTCGGTTAATCGAAATTTCCGGACAATCGAAAACACATCAATTCAGTCGTCCAACACCAATTATTCTACTTGCGTATTTAGAGGTACATATTTTTTTTGTAATAGGTTTACATTTGATAGGAAAAGAGTTATTTTAAAAATAAATGCAGTTCCGTGATTTTTATTGCGAAACGACTTATTTAAAACATTTTACGAAGTTGGTTTTTTTGTTCGACGTAAAAATTTTTGTTTATGCTTTGCAGTTCTATATCATGGAACTTCTTTAAAAGAGTTCTGTTGAAACACTTTTTTTATTGTTCTAGCCACGGATGTATTGTCCATTCGCAAAACTGATTCAATACAGTGGCGTATTAACAACCCCGCAAGGAAGGCTCCCCTTTTGTCGTCATTTATTTTCCATAAAATTTATAAGTAAAAAATATATATTTTAGTTAATAAGGATTTTTTTTAATCTTTAGGTAAAAAATAAAATAAAATGAACGGTTTCCAACTGTGGCAAACTCATTAAAAGGATTTACTTTAGCTGTTTTTATTGTTTTTAAAACTGAACTCAACATCTGAAAATTATAAAATCTAGACGAGTTTTGAAATTATAGCGTACGCTTTGCGTCAGAACACTTCTTCACGAAACGGCGACTAATATACATGTGTTCGTTCTGTTTAAAAGATCGGAATGCGACGCCGGTTAATTTCTTATGGAAGACAAAACTATATTATACAGGGTCATTGAAGTTCCACTTTGAAATGGCCATGAGAGAAAAACTATTCTGACCAAATATTATCAAACTTGGTAATAGTTTACAAGAGGTCACGGGATTTTATTTTCCGCAAAAATAAAAAAAAAAGTTCAAAGATCACCACCAGCGGGACTGGCGCTGTACGCAATATTATTAAACGAAGACAGACATGAGGATATCGGTTTAAAACGTTTTTAATCATTTCTAAAAAAACTTTGCGGCGCTATGCAAATTGTTTATGGTGATAACATAAACAATTTGGCGGAATTGAAAGATG
>QLNU02015226.1:0-20282 GCA_006491805.2 Dysdera silvatica | reverse complement strand
AACTACTTTACTACTTACTGTACATATGCAATCAATAAACATCCATATCAAGCAGTCAACACAACTTCTTGAATTCTGAATAGATATATATCTTACCAATAATCACTCAAACTATTTTCATAAACTTCCTGAATTTTGAGTCTACCTTTTTGCTTTTCAAAAGCACTGTTTATTTTGGCTTTCAATCTTGCTTTATCTATTCAACAGCAATATTTTAATCCATTTGCAATTTACTTAGAAATATTAAAAACAGCAATTTATGCAAAAATACTAAAAACACGTCATTATCCAATTATTGATTACAATGTACACAATGATTTTAATATTTTTTTTTTCATTTAACACTTCCCTAATATAAAAATAAACAAGTGAATGAACAATGAAGGGAAATGGAAATCTTTTAATTTAAAAAGCTATGTGCTTTCAAAGAGTTGTGTGTGACATGTATTTTTCAAGACTTACAAAACTTACACCTGATACCATATATGTTGTAATACTTACATGACACTGAATACATATATAATGTTACACAAACTTAAAAATAAAACCAATATGAAAAATCAGGTTAAACTTGGGAGTTCTACATTGTGAAGTTCCACAGAATTTTTTTCTTAATAGTTACCTATTTAAGTTTAGTTCAGATATATTGTAATTTTAATTATCTTTTTCAACGAACTGTCTAATTAATGATGACTTGTCAGATATAGCAAAATTTGGTTCAAATTTTAAATGTAATTGGTAGTCTTTTTTTTTTTTAATTTGTTTTATAACACAAGGACAGCAAAGGCCATGCTAGGATGGGACACATGTTTTCCCAAGAAATCCAAACCTCTTAAGACCTATGGAACCAACTCTTAGACTACAGAGCAGTTTGTTAGTAAGTGTTCTATTTTGGCACTGTTGAGAGTCGATCCTGGGTTAACGGCACAATAAGTAAACATGTTACCGCTGCAGGGCTATTAGCAGTCATTATTTAACATAAACCATCAACATAACCTTCTTTGGAATTTAAAAAAAAAATGACAGTTTGGACATTCCTTTAAATATACAACTCTTTCTTACTATATATGAAGATTCTACATACCAGTAGTGTAATCAAAAAGTTCACAAGGGGGGGTTATAGGCTTAATGGGAGGGGTTACAGAGCTACAACTCATATATTCCTATGTTAAATATACAAAATTTCCTTTCAATGGGGGGTTACAACCTCCAAAACATGCCCCTGGTTACACCTCTGCTACATACTACTGATTGTTTTTAATTCAAACATGTTCTGCATTTCCATTCATGCAAATCTTTAGAGTGATATTTTGAGTAAATTAAAAATGTAATTAGTCACAAAAGTAAATAATTATTATTTCTATTAATTAATTACTATTGAAATTTGGCAGTTTCTAAAACGTTTAAAGTAATAACTGCTTTCTAAAATTTGTATTCGTCACATCTGCAAACATATCAATGCCCATTATATAAAAATGACCAGTTACATCTGATATACATTAATGGCACAACATTAACAATACTAATAAAATATACGAACAAGAAACATTAAATATTATAAACATGCTAAGAAAGTTTTACAATGGGATATATATGTTCTGAACAGAAACACTTATTTAACAAGACCATATCTATATTTCTCTTTATGGAGAATTATATAAATTTATCTTATAAAGCAATGTACAATAACAAGCATCAATAAATAACATTTACAAACATAACACAACAGGAACTTAAAATAGAGCTTTTGAACTTTTACAATCACAATATTTAAACTCTTGTTTCCAAAACTTTTTCAAAATAAAAAGTACTTATATTTAGATGCACAGTCTATTAAAAAATAATTAAATAGACTAGTTATGTTGGATTCTCATAAACAATCATCGTTAAAAAAATTTTTTAATTATAATATTTTTACAAGGTGTTTCATGTAACAGTGCTGAATAAACGCATGGACTAACAAATAGTATAATAGTATCCAGGGTGCTAGAAGCTGAAGAATAAGGAAGGTTTGGTTGGTTTGTTTTGGGTTTGTGTTTTCTTGTTTATTTTTTTACAAAAAAGGTTAGCCATACATAACTGGTAACCACAAAGTAATGTTACTACATCTAAAATATTTTGGTTAGTTGGTTTTTTATGATAGGACAGCAAAGGTCATTCTGTGCCAAACAAAGTGAAGATGCACATACAACTACGATGTTCTACAATGTTCCATGAAAGCTTTGCAGTTAAAAGCTACAAACATCATTTTCCCCCCTTTTAATGTTTGTTTTATTGGCAATTTATGGTGCAAGGACAATTAAGGTCATGCTTCACTGGTACCTACAGTTTTCTGAGGAGAGAGAATCCAAACCTGTTGCCTAAGCAACGGCAGACCTGGAAATTTTTCTAGTGGGGGGGGGGGTGATTTGTTTCCTATTCCTATTTTTAGCCAAGTATCCGGTACTTTTCATTTCATTTTTCATGATATAATCTCGACTCAAGGGTGGGAAGGGGCGATCACCTCATCACCCCACCCCCTTTAATCCACCAGTGTTTCTAAGGGAATTCAACCCCACACTATGGTGGACAGAAAAAATGTCAAATGTTCTATAAAAATATCGAAATCAGACCCAGGATAATAATGCAATAGATGAGCATGTTACCACTATGACACTGTAAGGCTTTTTTCCTTTTAAAGCACACACTAAATTTTTGTTAACAATATTAGAAGAATTTCCATTTGTGTCTATGAAAGACAAAGCTTGTTTATGTTTAAGTTTTACAGCACAAAGACAACAAAGGTCATACTGCATCGGGAATTACAGTTTTTCAAGGAATCAGAGCCTCTTAAGACCTAGGGAACCAACCCCCCCCAAAATACCCAGACTACAGGGGGCAGTTAATTGGTAAGCGTTCTTTTTATTTATTTTTTTGGCACAAGTTGAGAGTCGAACCTGGGATAATGGCACACTAGATGGAATGTGTTACCACTGTACTACCATACAGCCCGAGCAAAATAAAGCATTTTCTTGATTTGGATTGCCTCAGATATAAACAAATTAAAGCTGATGTGTGCTGAAACCTTGCTTTCTAAAGGTAACACAGTGCTGATTATTAGATTTGTCATTCTCAGAAAGTAAGGTCTGCTACATGATTGCATAAGTCATATTTAAGAAGTTTATCTGTAAAGTAGACCAAAAAGTATAGGGTGATCCAAATTAAACAGGGGGTGTTTAGACCTCTCTGTAGGGAAAACTACTCGGCCAATTTCACCCAAATTTCGTACATATGCTGTCCTGAGTAGGCGGTTTTGATTTCTGAAAGAAAACATTGAGTTCATATTTCGGTTGCTAGGGAAGGAAATGGCGCTGCGGAGCAGGCAATTTATTAATATTAACAACGAAAAAGTGTTTTAACATGCAATAACCTTTATTGCAATCACATGAAATAACTACAAATTACATCCGAAAAGTTTTGCTGTAATAATGTTTAAACAGGCAATGCGATGTGTGTGGGTGCACCATCTTGGATGAAGATTGTAGTGTCAGGACAATTTCTCTGTTGAAGCAAAGGAATGACAAAGTTCCAGAACATAAATGCATATCTAGAGCCAGTAACAGAACATGTCATTGGCTCCGAGGCCATATTTTCTTCAAAGAAGTAAGGACCAATGACGAAAGATGAGGTGAAGCTACACCACACTGTCACTTTTGGAGCATGCAACAGAATTTGTTGATGAACGTGGGGATTTGTGTCAGAACAAGTATGGCAGTTATGTATGTTTACAGCGCCATTCAAGTGGAAATGGGCCTCATCACTTCACAGTATCTGCCAAGGCAACATCATCGACTGTCATCCGAGCAATGAACATCAAAGCAAATGTTTTCCACACGTCATTATCACCAGAAAGCAATTGCTGAGTGTGGGCTATCTTATATGGATAAAATCTCACGACATTTCTCATAACTCTCTACACTGTCGTATATGGCATGTTCAATTCCTGTGATATCGCACGTGCACTACTGCTACCATGTACACTTGCTGCTTCCTGCTCAGAGGATGTTGCGCATGTTAAGTAATATATAAATTGCCTGCTCCGCAGCACCACTTCCTTCCCTAGCAGCTGAAATATGAACTTATTTTTTTCTTTCAGAAATCGAAACCGCATACTTAGGGGAGCATGTGTATGAAATTTGGGTGAAATTGGCCAAATAGTTTTCTCCACAGAGAGGTCTAAACACCTCCTGTTTAATTTGGCTCATCCGGTACATCAGTTTTTTGCAATTTCATCTTAGCATGCATCATGAACTTTCATGCAGATAAAAAATTACACTGTTCAAAGAATTGGCAGAGCAAAAGTTAACAAATTTTGAAGGCTAAGGTAAGAAAAATAAGCTTTCAAATGTGTTTTTTATGTTTCTGGTTTTTTTTACTGTTGTTTTAAAGGATTTTTATAAATCTTATAATATACTTGCAGTAAAGTAATTCAAATACAAACTATATATAATAAATTATGTCTACGAAATTAACACATATATTAGGGCTTACAGGGTTCATTCACACTCACATTGAAAAAAAAACTCCTGGACTTTTCAGGTTTTCCCCAACTTTTCTGATAAAATTCCCTGACCAATTGTGGGTACCCGGTTGTGGGGAAAATGGCTTCATGTTTACGTGAGATTTAGCTATTCAAAACAGGTTAGCATGATTTGCAGACTGCAGGTTCCACACCCCTGCATTAGGCCATCTACACACAGGAACTACGCTCCCCTTTCTCCATATATATAAGGTTGTAAGATATTATTACCCTTCACAGGGTTAACACAATTGCCAAATAATGGTCAACACACAAAGCCACCAGGGCATGTTTTTGTAATTTTTTGTGGAAAATTTTTATAGGTAAAAATCTCAGCACCAATTTGCCAAATGTGCAATGAACCCCATCAGTGTTTACATATTTTAACTGAATGCTCTTATTATAACCTTGCTCATACTCTACTTTTAACTCTTCATCTCTCTAACATTTTAAATGACCATGCCAACCACACCACACACATCTTTTTACAGAGAACTGGCTTTTACAACAGTCTTTGATTTTACCATGTTTGGCGCAGTATAGCCCAGATGCTCTTGCGCCATAAAAATCCAAACAAACAAATCTCACACACGTTTGTGAGTTCAATATAGAGCTTTCAAAGTAAAAGAGAAAAAGAGACATCACCCCAGCCTAGAGATAAACGAAGGTCCCACCATTCTGGAGTGCCTTAACCGCCGTCCACCAAGGCACAGGAAGGATGCCCTCTTTCTTTGTATATATAAGGTTATAAGATACACACTTTTGCAAAAAATGAAGCACCCTGAGAAACTAAACCAATCATCTCGAAATTTCATATGCAAATTTCTCTTTCCCAGGATTGCAAATGGTTAAATTTTCGTGGCCAATGAATGTTAACCTTGGTCATAGCATGCCTTTCTACTGCCCATCTGGCATCCTGTAAAATAGCTAACAATTGTGGACTGTTATAATTTTTCCATCGTCGCAATTACAGTTCCCTGGAGATACTACTGATAATACCGTTATGATGCATTCGAAGACCAGAGGTTGCCAAACTTCTTTGATCGTCAACCCCTTCAAGAGTTCCTCGACCATTTATTGACCCACATCCCCCATCTATGCGTAATATTATATAATTGTAATGGAGGGCAAAACAAAAAGGCGTTCATGTGTGTGAATTTTAGGTTTTTTATGGTTATATATATGTGTATGTGTCCACAGTATATATTATTATATTGGCTTAAGCTTTAAGCCAATTTAATAATGGTGTGATGGTGTGGGGTACTATCTCCTACGATAGCAGATCACCCCTAGCAGTCTTGCATACAACTTTACCAGCTCAAAGGCATGTTAATAACATCCTGACACCGCTTATGTTACCCTTTATGGCACATCATCCTATGGCAATTTTCCAACACAACAATGCCAGGTCCCATATGGCTTGCATATCTCTAGATCGCCTCCATGCTGTGCAAACTCTACCTTGGCTAGCGAGGTTTCCAGACCTTTCACCAATCTAATATGTATGTGACATGGAAGGCTGCCAGATTCAGGCATGACAAAATATCATAAATCTAGAACCATAATTGCAAAATCAAGCAACGTCTACCGCAGGATGACATCAGGACTCTATATCATTCCTTACCTAGCCCACAAGCATGTATAACGGCCAGAGGAGGTTTCGCCAATTACTGATTGTAACATTCAATGTTCAACTGCTAGCCGTTATTGCATTCTATGATCTTGAAATTGTAATCATTTGATTATCTCTGTATGTTTACCATATCGCGGATGCAGAAAGTTCATGAGGGTGGTTATACGCTCAATGAGAGGGTTACAGAACTACAACTCACATATTCCTATGTTAAATATACAAATTTCATTGGAAGGGGTTACACCCCCGTCAACACCCACTGCATACACCAATATGTTTTACACATATTTAATTTCAATGCAAACAGACATTTTCTTCATGGTGATTCTTTTTTTCTGTAGAAAAGTGCACTATTACCCTTCACAGGTTAACACAATCGCCAAATAATGGTCAACACACAAAACCACTGAAGCATGTTTTTGTAATTTTTCAAGGTGAATTTTTATAGGTAAAAATCTCTGACACATACATATTTAAGCTCAAGCTGAAGCTTTTAAAGTACAGGGGAAAAGAGACATCGCCCTGGCCTAAAATTGGACTAGGGTTCCTCTTTTCCACCTGGAGTACCCTAAACACTAAACCACCGAGGCACAGGGACGAGGCTCTCTTTCTCCGTATATAAGGATGTAAGATATTATTACCCTTCACAGGGATAACACAATTGCCAAATAATGGTCAACACACAAAACCACTGGGATGTGTTTTGGTAATAAATTGTTTAAATTTATATTTCATTCGATGCAACATCGAAATTAAGAAGTTCAAAATGCTCTTACACATTTCAGACTGTGTGCCCATTCTGACTTTATATTGACATAATTTGCTATCAAAATTCAATGCCCTATTTCATACACTGGGCAACTCTTCCTAAAAAAACAGAAATTATTGTCTGGGGTCACAACACTTACACAAATTCGTAACATGTGCAAAAGGGTATCGAAATAACTTCTCCGCCCAAAGCATGGGAATATCTTAGTTCGGCCCTGCTTGTACAACTGCGAAAATAAACATAAGCACACAATTTTAATTAAAATTGTTCATGATATGTTTAAATAAAATGCAAAATATATTTTTTACATTAATTATAATGCAGTATCACCAACTTTATAAAGGCATTTCTGTGCAAGATAATCAAACACTAAATATTCTTTATCATGAATTTGATGACAAATTACTCGAGGATTTTGGCCACTTTCTTCAACAGAAACAGTAAATTTTGATAGAGCTGCATTGGGACTAATTCGCAGAGCTTGTTGTGTACCACCAGGCACAGTACATTCAAGTTCTTCAACAAAATAACGCAATAATTCTCGAATAAATCCTCCATGACTCACAACTAAAACATTTGCAACCATTTCTACACTTAAATCCCCATCATCACCTGAACTACACACAGATAATCTTCGTTCAACGGGTTCTGCTTGTGAAGAAACATGAGCTGAAACATATACATAAAAAATAAAGACTTGTTATACAATACGGAAGAAACTAAAATTTCTGCATTACTAGTAGAACTGTAGTAAAAACATATCTACCTTCAGTCATGCCTTGACAGGATACAGGTTCAGCAGCCAACTCAAGAGCCATATTACATTGATCATCGGTCTCGCAGGTTGATGATGAGTCTTCAATATTTTGAGATGCAATTCTAGAGTTAGAACAAGGCACTTTAGGTTTCTCTATAGTATGGGATTTTGTTTGAGGATAGCCTATCTGAGAGCTTTGGGTCATGCAGTCAGTTTTCTTTATCCAATCATGATCTAATCTTTCTCCCTTTCTTTTCTTCCCATGGACAGATTTCTCATGTACACTTACTGATGAACATTCACTTACTGATTTCAAAGGAGCACAGCAATTTGAACTACAGATTGTTTGATAAGTTGCATTATTTTTATCCAATTGCACACAGTTGTCTGCTACTGTTTGACACAAATCTTGGAAAAATGATACAGCTCTATCATGAACCTAGAAAAGAAATTCTCAAACTAAAAATACCATAATTACTGAATAACAGTTGAGTGAACTCTTCAATAGTACAGGTGCTAGGAAGGATTTCATTTGCATAATATAAAGGATGCAGTTTCTTTGCAAATTCATCTACATGAGATGATAGTTATTATAAAAATGTATGTTGCCAAATCTGAAAGGGGTCAGACCGGTTTGAGACGGAAGGGAGGGAGGTGGGGGGGCTTCCTGCACACTTAAGCTCCCTTTTATAGGAAGATTTAAGAGTATCATATCAAGTAGAACAGGGTGTCTACCCAAATTTTGTTTCAAACTTCACTGAATCTTCCAGATTTTCCAGACCAAATCTTAATTGATTTCCAGTTACTAATTACAGTGCACAACGCATTAAAATTTGCATAATCAAAAGAAGTTTAAAAACCATAAAATCCACTAACGCAAACCCTAAAGCCAGTTATAACTCAATTGTAGTGAATTTACAAATTCAAAAGCTGTATTAAAAAGTGCATTTCTTTACACTAAAAACTTCTATTAATTAAACATTTACAACAACACTTTCATCCGGCCCTTTTTGAGTTCGTTATAAAGGAGTTTAACTACATAATCACAAAGCTGACGCTGCATCTTCTATTCCGTTTAAATTGTGCATGACTATAAGGCAAAGGAGGTTGGTATGACCAAAATCTCTTACAGATTAGAAAATTTAGCTAAAAACACTTTTTTTTGTGTAGTTTTAATTATATATTGGCAAACAGTTTCTTCTGAAAAATATATGGGCTTAATAATTTTATATAAATTATATTAATTTTGGTACAAAATAGTAACTTTTAGAAGAAGTTTAGGCAAAAGTGAAAGATTTTCGAAATTTTCAGTATGCAATGTAGTACGAAAAGCACAGTTTAGAAAAATTATTCAAAGTTATTTATTAAAACAATGAATTTAAAATTTCTCTAACTTAGGCCTCTGCATTTAAAATTTCCATGACTTTTCCAGCCAGGGAAGACTACCATGACTTTTCCAGGTTTTCCAGATCTGTAGACACCCTAGTAGAAGGTCCTATCAAAGTACTGGGTTTTATGAGCTCATACAAAGTACAGTGCTTAATTTGTGAATATTAAATTAATTTATATTATAATATGTCTGTAAAAGTCAATTGGAAAAGGAAACTAAGTGGTGAGTGCTTTTATTTTATACTGTTGGAACATTTAGTACAACAGCCAAAGACTAAGACTTTAACTATTCAAAACGCTGCTGAGAGGTGTTAAGAGGAAATGACCATCCATTTTAACAAACTGCACACATTTAGTTCAATCTCCAAGTATTGCTTAACATAGAAACTGTTTAGCTGATTAGGTTAATGAAGAAAAAAATAAGAATCGTGAAATTGCCGTTAAGTAGGCAAGTCTGGCAGCGAAATTGAATGCTGTAGGCACTTAAAAAGATGTCAACTGTGTGTAGTAACTGGGTAATGTACAATAACACCAAAAATTGAGAATGCACAAACTTTTTCCTGGAGAAATTCAGTTTTCAAAACAAATAATTAAGATCAGAAATGCAATAAATCTTTTATTTTATAGAACTAACAGATAATTCAAGTTGAAACAGTTACGTATATAAAAGTTGAAATTAACTTGAAAGTAAAAAATAAATAAAATCATTCAAACGAACAAACTGTAGATTGTTGCTTCAAAAAATTGGGAACATGTGAACACTTTTTATTATTTCTAACTATGTTAAGCTGACTTAAATCAACTTAATTTAAACCATGATTAAAATCGTAATTAAAATTACTTAATTTTTAAAAAAATATTAAAATTTAAATTCCACATTTTTAATTTGATTTTTTATTGTAATTTAATTATATTCTAAATCAAAATAATCTACAACAGGATGCCTGTTATCTAAATAAAATAAGCAAAAAAAAGAAAAGAAAAATGAACTCAGTACACCCTTATAATGCCCTTTTTTCAACTGAAATTGTCTGCTTCTCTTCTTTATATATATGTGAAGACAATCATTAGAGGAATAACAATATTTATTGATTGAAATAACAATTACAACTGACAAACAAGCATTTCGCTCTTTGGTCACTAACCAACAAGTGTTAGTCATAAACTTGTCTTTCAAGTATTTGATTAGGTATACTTCAGATTGCTACTGAATACTTGACTTGTCTGAGTAAGGCAGAGGCTTAGTGCTATACAAAGCACAATGACATGTTTTTCATTTTCTAACTTCAAAATTGCAGGTAGAAAAAAAAAAAGATCCTGTGTGGGTTTTATTTTACTGAAGTTGCAACAGTGTCAGGCAAAGGTTGATTGGTTGCATTTTTATAGCGCAAAGACAGCAAGGGTCATTCTGTGCCAACATGGCAAAAACATGCACACAGTTATAAACATTCTGCCTTCACTTGACAAAGGGAGCAGTTGGCTCCCGAAACGTCGTGTTTTTAAACCTTACGCCAGTGTCGAAATAACTGTTTATTACAGTTATAAAACAAAAATAAAGCTAAAATGATCAAAAATATATTGAAGGTAATGTATTAAATGTATGACACAAAACGATATAAAAAATCATTATACAATAATTTTTGCCACCCACGTATATATAGCTCAAACTAGAGCTTTTTGTTTTTGGAGAAAAAGAGACGCCGTCCCCAACGGGACGGCATCTCTTTTCGTTCCAAAAGTAATAAGAATATTTTTTTCCCGCCACTCTCAAACTTAGCCAGATAACCGCAATCATTGGAAAAGGTGGTGGGCAGAGTTGGCCTTGAAAATAAAGTGTCTCCCATCAGCTTTAAGCTGTTGAAACATTTGGAGGTGTGGGACATCGTTTAAGGATGGACGGGGGAGCATAGATGACAAACCATGAGAAGGGAACCCACTGAGATGAAAACATGGACGAAAACGTGAAAGGAGTAATTGAACTGATGAAAAAAAACAAGGAGTTTGTGTAACCAGGGAAAACAATAAATGTGGCTTTCTACGTGCAAATACGCAAATGTTTGTGGAAAAGGGCCATTAGAGCCCAACCAGAAATTTCCAATGGCTGGATCCTCCACCATGACAATGCGAGGGTCTGCATGGCATTCGTGATGATGGAGTGTCTCGCTAAAAAAAATATTGCCATGCTACACTAAATGCTGTACAGCCCTGACTTGGCCTCTTGCGACTTCTTTCTGTTCATAAAAGTCAGGAAGGACATGAAGGGACGTCGTTTTAGCAGCATGGATAAAAATTAGGAAGCCATGACCATAGGTCTTCAGAGCCTTCAGAAGAAGAGTTCGGGCAATATTATGAACTGTGGGGAAAATGTTGGATTCGCTGTACTGAAGCCCAGGGATCCAATTTTGAAAATTGCTGTGTATTTGAATAAGACTTAAATAACTTATTTTAAAAAAATATTCTCATTACTTTTGGAATGGACCCTGTATTTCCTCCAAGTGTTGTGGCACCAAGCCTACCCAAGTTTTCAGTTGCTTCTGATGAAATTTTGTTCCATGCTTCTTATAGGACATGTTTCAAATGATCTCAGCATATCTACCCGAATTCTGTTTCAACTTTCCCTAACTTTTCCAGGTTTCTACAATCTAATCTAATTTCTTAATCGATTTTCAGTCACTAATTACAGTAAATAACACACAATGCATTAAAATTTGTGTAAACAAAATAAGTTTTAAGACCATAAAATCCATTAATGACACCTCAAAGCCATTTATAACTCAATTACCGTGAATTTACAAATACAAAAACTGTACTAAAAATGTATTTCTTTACACTAAAAACTTGCATTAATTAAATATTTATAACACTTTCATATCAACTCTTTTCAGTTCATCATAAAAGAGTTTAACTATATAGTCACAAAGCAGCTGCTGCATCTTCTATTCCATTTAAACTATGTATGATTATATATATAAGGTAAAGGAAATTAACAACAGTTACGTCAACATTAACATAAGGTTTAAAACACATTTTGAGAGCAAACTGCTCTCGTTGCGAAGTAAAGGCAAAATGCCTTAACTTGACAAAGGGAGCCAGTGTTGAAATAACTATTGTCATGCAATCTCCTGGTGAAACTTTGTATTGTTTTGTTAGGAAAGGTGATTGTTACGAAATCCTTTACAGATTGGATAATTTAGCTAAAAACTTTTTTTTTCCAAGTTTTAGTTACATATTTGGCAAACATTTTCTCCTGAGAAATATATGGGCTTAATAATTTTATATAAATTATATTAGTTTTGGTGCAAAAGGGTAATTTTTGGAAGAAGTTTAGTCAAAAGTCCAAGTTTTATCAAATTTTTCAGTAGGCAATGTGGTACGAAAAGCATAGTTCAGAAAAATTATTTTAATAAGTTATTTATTATAACAATGAATTTCAAATTTCCCTGACTTTGGCCTTTGTATTTCAAATTTCTCTGACTTTTCCAGGTTTTTAAGATCAGTAAACACCCTGTAATCTTTACTCATTATGTGATGTCTTTGTACAGCTATTCCACGAACAGACCACAAATTTTCAATGATGTTGATGTCTGGGGACTGGGCTGCGGTCTGCAGTTATTGCTTACATTGGTAAAGTAACCATTCTTTTACATTGTGTGTCATATTATTCAGATAGTTGTCTTGTTAGAATATGAATTTTCCACACAGTGGCCGGCAAAACATTTAAAAATTACCTGACTTTTCCAGACCTCATGCTGCACAGCAACACAGTCATGTCATGTATGTCTAAACTAAGAGACACTAAATATTTATAATACACATAATTTCTTACTTACCTTTTATCATTCAAAGCAAAAACCTTGCCTATTTTTTTATATTTAATTATGCAATGTCATTTATTATTATATCATTTTGTTTCCAACCTTTACTTCATTTTTGAGAAACCAAGCCTGATTTGAGTTAAACCAATTCTTAAAAAAAGTTTGACAAAATTCCATAAAGGGTGCTGAAAACTCTTTTCTCATTCCTTCCATATAAGATATGATGGTCAGTCAAAAATATGACATCTTTGTCACAAAGCCTGACAAAAACAAAAAATAAGTCATTAGGAGCAGTGCCATCACCAAATTGAATCTCTTTCTCTCTCGATCGGCGGAATCAGTCGCTACCATAAGCTGTGTAATCCCAGTCCCAAAATTTCTAGAGACAGGCAGATTTTTACAAAAATTCAACGAACTGTCACTAGGTGATGCTATAATCTTTTTCTTTCCACCTGTTTAAGGGGGTTCTGCCTTTGTTCCCTAGCAGGCCGATGTGTCAATAGTTGACTCAATTCAGAATAGATGATGCAAGTATCAAATGGGGCATATCCACCATCCATGCTAAATTGGAGAAAAGGAAGGCCTGGATTCATAAATAGGCTAGATAGGCAAGTGCCTAAGGTGTAAAATTTTTAGAGGAGCAAGGATTTAAAAAAATGGAGAAATTTTTTTCCTCATTGCAGTCTTAACTGTAGACAATCCATACTGTAAAATTCTGCGAATCTGCGCCACACACACACTTTGTTTTAACTTTACATTCTGAAAAATTCCATACACAGCTGCCTCCCAAAACTTCAGGAAAGATAAATTTTGTAGGCAAATAAAATAAATTCATTCATAAAAATGGCATTATTTTATAATAATGCATGTAAGGTAATTATAAATATCCCCTCTCTACACGATTTTACATCACAAAATATTTTCTTAGGCACGCTAGCTTAACTTTGAAGCCATGTGAACAGTTCGCCCTCTAAAAATGGCTGGGATGAACACTGTATATACAGACTAAAACCGCTTTTAACAAATACCTAATTATGGAATATATAGTGTGGCAGTTGAGGATGGGAAGTGCAACCAAGAAATCGCTGTACCCAAGATGTCTTGTACACATGTGTGGGTGTCAAAATATTAGTCATTAATTTCTTTTACGAAAATCATGAAAAAAAACTGGCTTGGTGGCTACATGTTTATCTATGTTTGGCATATTGTATTAACTCTTCAAAGGGTAATAATATCATATAAAAAAGATTATGTATTTAATGTGCTAAACATATTTTACAATGATAATTAAAATTAATATAAATACTGCAAAATGATGCAAACTGTTGATCTCTTTTTAGTATCTCCAAATAAAGCCCATTTTAAAAATGATTACTAATGTAAATTCTTTTCTATCATTTTTTATCATATAGTACTGATATTCAAATAGTAATAAAACATGCTGTTCATCAAATTTTAAGCAAATTTAAAACTGATATTATTGTATGCATGTACATGATACCTATACAGACTTTATTTTCAAAGTTTGAAATTTTTCTTGTATCAGTTTTACAGCAAACAGATAGCAAGGGTCATGCCGCATCAGAACCAGTATTTTTCTGAAAAATCACAACCTCTTAAGGCCTGGGGAACCAACCCCAAGACTATGGTGAGCAAGTAATCGGTAAGGTTTTTCTTTTTTACACAGTTGAGAATCAAAGCTAGGGCAACTGCACACACGGCAAATGCATCACTGGTACTGTACCATCACAAGGCCCTCTGTGTCCAGAAATGGGAGTTTGAAATTTTAAATTCTAAAATGCATTTAGTGATCAATCGAATTTAGCAAACATTTTCATTAGCCCCAAGCTCTTCATTACCTATGGATACTGATATATTTAATAAAGCAGAGAGAGAGAGTGTGTGTGTGTGTACACTGGTGTGCAAAAATTAAGGACGAGATGGAAAAAGTAACGTAACAGCGGAATGAACACGCAGAACCGACCGAAAGACCAATCAGGAACCTGCCTATGGTCCGATGCAGTAGGCCAATTACATATACGCATCATGATGAAATGTGGGCATGTGGATAGGGTATAAAGCGTGAGGGCGGAGTACACGCATTTCAGTGGAAGCTACTGCAGTGTATATCGGTTTGAACGACGGTGAGTTGCTGTAGTAGAGCAAGATGTCCAACAGACAGCCCCATAGACAACATCTGGATGATTTTACTCGAGGTCGAATCATTGGAAAGTTGGAAGAAGGTCAAAGTGTGACGAGTGAGGCCGAGGAGTTCGTAATCGCACACAGCATCATGTCACGAGCATGGACGGCATTTCGAACGACAGGAACAGCTGTCCGAAGGTTTAGTGGTAGTCGTCCACGAGCAACCATGCAAGGGAGGACTAGTACCTTGTTCTACAGGCGAGGAGAGATTGACAGATGACAGCAGGTGAAATCGCAAGTTGCAAGAAACGCACTACTGGATGGCTGCTATCGCGTTTTACCGTGGCTAGGAGGCTGCACACAAGTGGTTTATTTACTCGACGACAAGTACGGTGTGTGCCATTGATGCCTACCCATCGGGGACGGCGTTTTTTTTTTATGCAAGGAGCACAAAGAATGGGGAGCTTAGCAATGGGCTTGAGTGCTGTTCATGAATGAAGGCCGATTTAGTCTAACTAGGGATTCTGGGCGTCTATACATCCAGAGAGAGCTGGGAACACACAATCACCCCTTCAACATCATCGAGAGGGACCAGTTTGGAGGTGGCAGAGTTCTCGTTCCGGGAGCATAATGCTTGATGGCTGTACGGAGCTCAACATCTTCCAAGCAGGTTCAGTCACTGGTGACCGCTATTGTATCGAAGTTCTCCTGCCTTATACCCATATTTTCCGGGGTGCTGTGGGCCCAGAATTCCTCTTCATGGATGGCAATGTCACACCTAATCTTACACAGCTGCCTCTGAGCTGTCAGAGAGTGAAGATATTCATCGTATGGAATGGCCCGCACGGTCTCCGGACCTGAATCTAATAGAACACGTGTGGAATGTTCTCGGGAGATGCCTGGCAGCACGTTACGATCCACCATCAACGATTTCGAGGCTGCGATTTGCACTACAAGAGGAATGGGCTATGATGCCTCAAGAGCTTGTCAACAACCTCTTACTGAACATGAACAGATGGTGTACATCCTGCATCGCAGTCAGGGGTGATCATATCCCCTACTGAAAACTGTTTTTCTTGCCTGCCGTTTGTCACATGGACGTTTCTGCCTTCTGTCCTCCTGTGCTGAAAGCCCACTTTTGAATAAAAGTCCTTTGTATCCTTTGGATTCCTTTCTTGGTCAGTTCGTTCACCGTTTCCATAATCTTACATTTCGACGATGTTATAGTATGCTCTGTACCTATTTGAAACACTGGGGTTGCGACGTTACATGCAAAAAACTGTCCCGTCCTTATTTTTTACACACCAGTGTATATTCAAATGTAACAGTCCATAACGGGTTTGCATAGAAAAATCATTACAATATTAGTTAACATAAACAGAAAAATCAATTTTGCACTATACAGAATACATTAACATTAATGACAACATTATGACTAACATATTTTACCTGTCGAACAGTTTCACCACCAGGTGGAGTATAGTCTCCAATTTTTCGACCTACACTTCCAGCAGCATGTTTCAAATATTTGAAACTTTTACCCTCAATGTCGCCAAATTTCTAGGAAAACAAAATGCAAAATATTTTATATCTTCAAAAAATACATATATCATAGGTGCCAACTTCTAGAAGTGAAAAATTTGTAGTCAATCGCGCATGGGCAGTAGGGTGGGTCGAAAAGAATGAAATTGCTGTTATTGAAAACACCGAGTGCAGAAAAGTTGTAAGTGACCACCACTAAGAATTGTGTGAAATATTTTTTGAATAGGTAAATATCTTTGGCTCCGACCAGAGGGTCAAAGTTTTGAAATTTCATTAAAAACACCAAATTTTCGAGTATTCGCAGAAAATACCTGAATTGCTCGGATTGAAAAGCCATAGTGTGGAAAAGGAATTAATAACCATGAACAACAAATGTATATAGTGTAATTCAAATCCATAAATTTATTCAGCTCTGCCCAATAGCTCGAAATTTCGAAATTTTGCATATAAACACTACATTTATACAATTTATAATACTCACTTTTTTTACATCACTCACATGACATTTTACATCACACATTACTTTACTCACATGGCTAAAATGTGGAATAATTCATGAATATTGAATTGATAGTGATAATACCAGATAATGGATTAATATTTAATAGCAGAATAACTCAATAGTGTTATCATCGTTTCATGATCATTCAGTGTTCACAGTCTCACAATGGGTTGATGTCAATACTGAAGTTGGATTTTTGATCGAAGTATGACATTTTTCTGGAAAATAAGGTTGATCCAATGTAGCCATCCCCATTATCATGCCTACATACACAAACCGATGCCTCACACAGTCACTAGTTTCACTCCCTATTCAACAGCTTCTATCTATGCGGGTGGGGGGGGGAGGGAAATTGGGAGAAATCCCAGGCGTTGACTTCGACGAGATTCAGCAGTTCCTCTGAGCTCTGATGTGATTGCAGCAGTTGCTCTATCGGACACACTATATCTCTGACTAGTAAGTACAGTTGCATGAAGTAGTAGTTGCATTTGAGAAGGAGATGAAATTGACTTACTTGTACTTGAGCCATACGAATCATATGTTTCTTCATCAGCAACTACTTCGGTTTCTGTTCCAACTGGGTTCTCGTTGTCAGTTGCATTAAAAGCACAAGAAACCTTATCTTTTCTAGAAAGAGCAGACGCTCATAATTTTCCCTTGATTCGCTTTTGGAGCTTTTGTGTTTCGATAAGATCAACGGAACGTATGTAGCATAGCCTGGTTGATCTCTGATCGACAAGGAATAGTCAGTCTTTGGCTGGGACTTTATTCCCCAAAAGGCAAGTGCATTTACTGATATCTGAGCACTTTCTAGAAGCTATATCAAAAAGAGTTGTACTTGCTTCATGTCTGAACTTTTCAATCCTGTGTTTCACTATTTGACTTTTAGTGACCCATCTACTAGAATTTTTCATGTCAATATACTTCTTCTGACATGAAAACAACATAGTATGTACATGCAGCTGAGAAACTGTCGGAATAGACACTTTTTGATAAAACTTTTCAATTTTCCAGCCACAGTGTCTGCAATACTTAAAAAACTAGGTTCTTGTTTGCTGTCAGTCTCCAAAATAATCTTAAGTCTCTCGTTCAAACAACACTTCATGACATCTTCATTTGTCAGAAGTTAACTTCCACACAGATTTTTTGGGAGTCCAAAAATAGGACAAACAAAATTCTTTAGCACGGACAGCTTTGAAGTTGAATACTTCGGCTTCGTCATCATTTTTTGCTTTGTAGAACTGTATCAGCTATTCACTGTAGTATCCAACTATTCAGCCCCGGAAATTAGCCGCTACACGATCGAATATGAATGTATTAGCAAGGGAGAATTAACGTGAGAGCTTACACATACACAAGGTTTACAGCAATAAAGGGGGAAAGAAAGAAGGAATAGCATTACTCTACAGACAGGTGCGTCAACTTGAGTTTGAAGAGTTTTGGGGATGCAAGTAGGGATTGAGTAGTCGCAGCAAAGGCAGGCGAATTCATTCTGAGGATACTCAGAGATCTCATAAAGATCGCACTGCTCACTGTAGTCCGGGGTTTGGTTCCCTAGGCCTTAAGAGGTTCGGATTCCTCGGAAAACAGTAGGTCCCGGCGCAGCATGACCACTGTAGTCTTTGAGCCGTAAAACCACAAACAATCATTCTGAGGAGAGAGAACGGGAAAAGCACGGGTAGGCGGAAGGATAGCTAGATTGCTTGGGAACGCAAAAGGGTGGAGGAAAAGTACTAAAATTAATTATCTGGTAATTAACTAGTAACTACTATAATAATAATAATACATTAAATAATAATAAATGCAGAATGCAGTGCAATAATATATTATGTATTAATTATTCATTGCACTGCATTTCACATTTTTTATGTATAAAATATCGAAGCACCAAGGCTTTGGTCAGAGCTGAATAAATTCACGGATTGGAATTATACTATATATACACTTGTTGTTCATAGTTATGAATATCTTTTCTGTACAAGGGCTTTTCAATATGAACAGTTTGGGTATTTTCTACAAATACTCGAAAATTTAATGTTTTTAGTGAAATTTCAAAATTTTGACCCTCTGGTCAGAACCAAAGATATTAACCGATTCGAAAAATATTTCACATAATTCTTAGTGGTGGTCACTTACAACTTTTCTGCATTAGGTGTTTTTAATAACAGTAATTTCGGTTTTTTTTTTTACCCACCCTAGCGGGCAGGCCACCATTTTTTAATTACACAAAATCATACATAATTTATGAAAAAAGGACACAATGAGAAAATTAAGTATTTATTAAATTAATAATAATAGAGGATTAAACTGTATTAAACGCAATATTAATTCTTAGAATTTACAAATGTTGTAGTGCAAGATTTTGCATTTGAGAAATTTTTTTTCAAATACATTCTTGTAACATTTCACATGTCTGCATTTAACTATTAATAAATTTTCTGATGTGTCATGCAGACATGGTTGACCTGAAGTCAGTTCTAATTTTCTTCACTTGACTGAAGACTCTCTTGCATGCTGCATTACTGTGAGGGATCGTAAGTATTGACGGCATAACCTGAGAAAGTCATTTAAATTTTAATTCACAAGTATCATTTTTTATTCTACCTACGGCTGCCTATTGTGCATCAATGTTATCTTCATTACTCACAGTTTGTGGAACTTTAAAAGCCTGGAACTCGCTGAATTCTGTTTGTAAAGCATCAACAGCTTTATCTTCTGTATTATTGAACGAAAGAACGGGAAAATTTTCTGATAAACATTTTAAGCTTGAAAATTATGCATTTTCAAAATTCGATATTTGTGTAACCTTTGCATGAGGTAACACTTCTAACTCAAAAGGAAATTTATTATGCATGTCGTCACATGCTGCTATGAAATAGCTTCTGATGTTTTCATAAAATTCATTTTTATCATGGATGTTAAAATCTTGGATTACTTTCAGTGTTCCATTTCCAATTAAGATATCAACATCATCTTTTTGATTACTCCTCTAATGATAGTGGACTTTTTCAAATTTCACTAGCATTTCTCCGTACAATTTTAAGAGAAGAGATTTTAGTATATGAATATGCGGTTCCGCAGACTGAAGTTGAGCATTTGCTTTTTTAAATACAGACACAGTATAAGATAAAAATAAACAGAAAGCCTTATTGATATCTTCCGACAGAAAATA
>QLNU02015223.1:1856-16046 GCA_006491805.2 Dysdera silvatica | reverse complement strand
TTGGGTTTGAAGGAAATAAAGCGAGAGGGGGAGGGGATGTCCACGGATAAATTGGTAAAAGTAAGGAAACACAATGCTAAGAAGGGAAAAGTTTACTTATAGGAGCAGCGGTTCGTTTATTGGTAATTATGGTAATCTGTCGGCGGATAGAAATAAGGGTGTTTGGAAACATTGCAGCCCGAATCGGCTTTTACGAAGCTTTGCCTGAGAAGGAAATTAACGATGATTTGAGCTTCCAGGGTCATTCAACGTCAAATCACCTAAGCTCATAACCCGACCGTTTCAGATTTTTACGAAATTTGGCTCATTTGTTCCACTTGCAGAGAATGTGTCCCTATTGGTATCAGTTTCTGAAATACACAACTTTGCAAATGGGTTGATACATCAAATTTTAGCATTTCTTGTATGACAAATTTTCCCATAACTTCCGTCCTAATTAATGTAGAGACTTGATATTGATATCTTTAGAAAGTACTTAACGTGGGCTTTCTTATGATGTGCCACGTAAATATATATTTCAAGTTTTCATTTTCAAGGTCAACACATTTGACCTTTGACCTTACATATCTTTTAAAAAAAGGGTATTTTAATTCCTTTAAAAACGATATATGCTATTCTTCCATTTATTTTTTATTATATCTAATAATCTCATTGTGGGGCCGTCATGGGATATCGAATAATTAATTTAAACACGCTGTGTTTGTACCCGTTTTTATTCAAAAATTGTTTAATGCGCTTGTTTTCTGCCATTATGTGTATTTTAATTTTTTAAGTAAATTATATGATATTTTTCCATTTATTTTCTGCACTATCCGTGAATCTCATTCTAGGACCACCATAATTGAATATTAGAATTAGAAATTACATTTTTATACTAAAAATGACCTTGCATGCACATTTTGTAAAAAAAAAAAATCACGATTTTGTGAATAGGTTTTTGGCTGCAATCTGAGTCCTGAACATGCTTTCTTAAAAAGAGTTTTACATATTTTTTACCGATATTGTTTATTTACTTATCCATTTCACATGAGTAGAACATTCTCAGAGGAGAAGTGGTAGGATGGACATTTTAATAGAATTTTCTGGAGAACGGTGGAAAGGCAAATCTGTGCTTAACTTTGTTATCTGTTACTTGCGCTCACTAACAGTTCAACTAAAGCAACTATAATGTTTCACATCAAGATTGCTGTCCATGTGGGTTTGGTCATTAAAGTTATTCACTAGTCCCATGTCAAGAAGGGGGGGGGGGGCTTGGCACTTAAATGGTTAAGGAGAGGAGAAAAGTAAATAATGCCTAAAGCTCAGTTAAAATAGTTCAGATTTTGTAACTTCCATATTCAACTTTTGGCATTTTAGTTATATGCTTTATTCTGGGGATTTTGAGGGAAATTGTTTAAAAGGCTTCTGAGCTAAAAGAAATTGGAATAGTCAGTGTGTGTTGCAACCCTTTCAATGCACCAGGTCATTCAAATGTGAGAAAAATTTAAATAATGTTCTCCCTTGGATAGTAAAAAAAACCAAAAAAAACAACCCATTTTGAGAGAGAAAAATCCATTTGTGATAAATGTCCGAAAAAGCTACAGTTAATAAAAAGTTCAGAAAGTGAGGATGAATTTCCAGTTGCTACAGCAGGCACAAGTGGAACTTCTGCTAAGAAACACGAGAGAGTCGCCGAATGTGATCAAACATCATATACTTCTGATCATGAGAGAGAAACAGTAATATCTACTTTAAATGAGAGCTTGCAAAGTATTTAGGAAATGCAAATGAAAAACTTGCTGAAGTATAATACCCAAGAACTGAACTAAAAGGAAATATGCAAAACTTTAAAACGAAAGGTGATGACTATTCCTGTCAGTAACTCACTTTCTGATTCAGCTGAATTGGAGATAATTTCTCAAAAGAAAAATTCAAGAACACTGAGAACAGAATTTTAAAAGTACAAATTTTAACTATTTTGCCTAAGAGCTGGTTTGTTAAAAAGATAGAAAAAGAATTTGGAGCCAGTTATTACATGGTGAAGAAAGCTAAACAACTCGTCAAAGAAAAAGGAATCCTAGCATCTCCCAACCCCAAATCTGGAAAGACCCTGAGTTAAAAAACAGTACGTCCTATGCAAACATTTTATACCAATGATCACATAAGTAGGATAATGCCAGGAAAAAAAGGCTTTGTCTCAATGAAGGTTGATGGAAAGAAGACACATGTACAGAAAAGACTGGTACTGAGTGATCTAAATGAAGCATTTAAGCACTCACAGATGAGTACCCAAAATTTAAAATTGGATTTTCCAACTTTGTGAAACTCAGACCAAAAAACTGCATTTTGGCTGTTGCTAGTGGAATACATGCTATCTGTGTTTGCCATATTCATCAAATTGTTAAATTAATGTTGCTGGAATGTAAATTGTTGAAGCAACTAAGTAAAATGTTCCTATTGAGTCATGCAAGATGTGTACGGCATTATTACTCTGTAACCCTGCACAAATAATTTGTTACTTATGAGATTGAAAATTGTTCCCAAACTTAAAGAGATTTAGAAAATACATCGAAATGCTTTTTCATGAAAACAGCGTACAAACAATAACATATGAACAGTGGATAAATGTTGATTGCTCAATTCTCGAAACTGTGTCTGCCAATTGTGATGGCTTCGTTGACGATTATACTACGACTGACAACTTTAGTGAATGGAACTGTTTCTTTGGCTTCATAATTTAACGAAGTCTGTAAGACGTAAGTTTTTTCTCTTTTTATAGGTTTTGAGTTTTTTCCCCCTCTCTTTTAAGTTATTCTAAGCCAGCTGTTCAAACACAACACACTGTTTTTTCCTATTAGAATCTTCAATACTGTGATACAGCAGTTCAAATATAATACTGCTACTGTGTATTAAAAATGTAAAGCCATGCCTATTGTTTACTATTAATGACTGCCATTAAAAACCACCTTTTTAGACCTAATGACAGAAAACTAGTTCATTAAACGATTTTTGAACGAAAACGAGTGCAAGCACAGTATGTTTAAATTAATTATTCAGCATCCCATGGCGGTCCCAGAATGAGATTCTCAGACATTGTGGAAAATAAATGGAAGAATAAGATATATTAAAAAAAAAGGAAAAAGAAAAAAAACCCACCTTTTTTGAGATATGTAAGGTCAAAGGACAAAGGCGTTGACCTTGAAAATAAAAATTTGAAATATATATGTGGCATATCATAAGCAAGCCCACATTAAGTACTTTCTGAAGATACCAATATTAAGTCTACATTAATTAGGACGAAAGTTATGGAAAAATTTGTCATACAAGAAATGCTAAAATTTGAGATATCCGCCCATTTTTCAAAGTTGCGTATTTCAGAAATTAATAGCAATAGGAACTAATTAATGGGCATTTATTGATTTCTCTGCAAGTGGAACAAATAAGCCAAATTTCACAAAAATCTGAAACTGTCGGGTTGAAAATCGCATTTTTTTTGGTTGATTTGTCATGGAATGACCCTCCGATTGTTGATGAAGCTCGTGATGACGAAGTTTTACGTGAGCGCACCTGACATTGAAAACTCGAGCTTTATGGGGGCGCTTATGTGTGGAAATACGTATTTTCATACAATGGATTCTTGATTTATCTAATTTGTAGGGGGGGGGCAGTTCATAAAATTGAAAGTTTGTGAATGCAAATTAATGTTAGAATTATGTGTAATAATATAATTCCTGGATCAACGCAATGTTTATGAAATCGTGTAGTTAGTGAAATTCGGAGTCCACTGTATATATGGGATTCGGCTATGCAGAATAGTAAAGTTGTCTCTTTCCTAATAGGCTAAAGCACTCAATGAGTGGTTCCGTTGATCACGATGAAACCAAGTCCTGGATTCAATTCCCAGTAAGCCTCGTTGTTTGTGTACTGAGATTGCAGTATATCATTATTCCCGTTCTGTGTGGTTTTGGGATGTAAATACTGCATATGCATGCAGTATTTACATCCCAAACAACACAGGGGCGTAGCAATTCATATATCAGAGGGAGGGGCAAAGGTAGCTTTTAAAAGATCATTCAATTCGGCGTTCAAGAGGAGAATGGTCATTAATATCTAATGGGAGGGGACTTGAACTCTCTTACTGCATAAAAACAACAGCGTTTAAGTTAGAATTTTAGACTGTAAAATACGATTCAACCATGACAATTTCTTTACACAAGAATATACTTGCTTAACTGGGTATTAATACTCCTGGTTTTTGAATACTTCGCTTCAGTAGTGCATGTCAGCAAAAACTGGGTTGGTCATGTAACACAGAAATTTTAAAGAAGTGTGAATGACTTTTCCAGAAGTTATTATCGGTTTGTATGTGTGGAGCCTCTAGAATTACAGGCCGGCCCATTAGCCGCCATTTTGTTGCACACTTCCGGTTTCATTTACCTTGGGGTAAAGGTTTTCCACTTTAGAGCAATGATCGCTATTTTGGCATAAAAATAATGAACACTTCGCGATTACCCGACGAAAGTAAAGATTGGCGCAAATTTTAAGATGTCGCCAATAAATACAATTTGCAACCCTAGCTTAGTTTTCGATTAATGTAAAATTATAATGCAAATAATCAAAACGAACTTACACTGCAAACATGTTACGTTCATTCCTCGAATGATTAAATCAATTCCCAGCGGAGCACTAACCCATTTCACCGTATTTTATTGAAAATAACGCACTTGTAAATCACTTTAACACAGCAGTGAATGAGAACACGTGATACGATGGCAGGAAAATGGCAGCTCTCTTTTGTGCTAGCTTTCTTTTCTAGGAGTCTTAGGTTTGTCGAACGTACAAGGTTCCTACGCAATTGGAAACACCAGAGAATCTGGAATTGCATGGGATTTTGTAAACGCCCCTAAAAAAACAGGGTCAGCTTAGGGAAAAAACGAGATTTCGTAGTTAAACTTGGGGGGGAAAGGTCAGGAAAAACTTCGCTAACTTCTGTATCGCATAGCTAAATCTCTCATGACCATGGAAGTCATTTTTTCCGGATCCGAGGGTCAGTTGAATCCACAGAGAGAAGTCAAGAAAGTTTTCAGGAAGTTAGGGAAAATTACTGGAAAAGTTACTGATGTTTATTTTTTTCAAGGTGAGTAGGAAGGAATGCTTGCGTAGTTTGGGGCAGACATTAGATACTACTAGATATGTGCGTCTGAAAATTTTCTGGTCTTGAAATTTTAAAAATGCCTTTTCCTTTTTTAAATATTGTCGTAACTTCACCCTTTCTCTCTCTCTCTCTCTCTCTCTCCGTTTACGTCTATAATTTTAAAAGCTTAAACATCAAAAACCCATGTTGGATATGACACATTAAAAGTATTACCATCGGTCATTCATAACATAGTCATAATTCCTCACTCCCTCTCCTGACGACATAAAACGGAATCCTTTGCGAACATTAACTTTCTTTTTCTCATCCTATTAAAATGTATTTTACATTTTCACTAGATCATTTTAAATTTCATCAAATATTTAAAGTTAACGGACATTTTCTGCTGAAGCACCCCCCCTTTTTTTTCCTATATCGCAGAGGCGCACACCCTCTTATTACTTCGAAATAACGCTGGAAGGATACATGAATATGAATCTAAACAAAAAAAGCTAATTTTTACACACACAAGTATTATGTACAAAATATTACTAAATAGCCTACATACGAATAATAATACTTAAAATGTGTAAAAAAAAAAGAACCTATTGCATAAAAAAAATTCATTGTATCACGTTATGCTTTATTTTTTTTTGTAAAAATTTTTGGAATTCACATGTTTTAGTTTTGAGTTTTATTTATGTATTTAGTGCAATATAATATTTACGTATTCGCTTAACTAACATTCTTAAAAGCGCTAAATGTAAGTGACCGTTATCATATTAAGTATCGACCCCCGACTCTCCGACCGAACTATTATATAGTAACAAGCTAAAGTAACAGTTACTATAAGAAGTAACAATAATTAGTTTATACTGCTATTCCAAAATTTTTTGTGGACCGGTATTTCTTTCTGAGAGGGTGAATATATGTTGGGAATCACAGTTTGTGTAGTGGTATAGCATATAAAATAAATGTTACACTAGACATTTAGTAACTGAAGTGCTAGAAAATTTTCCGGAAACCACATCACTAGACATAGCAGACCCGAAAGTTTTTGTTCAACGTGTTTCCCCGTTGAAGAGTTGATGAAGCTGTTCTTGACAGGTATTTTTCACTTTCTCTTGATAGTTTTGGCCGAGTTCAAGTATCTCAAAGCCTTCTCTGTGTCTTTTACGTATCTAAACATTACTTCTCAGCTTTGTTCTAATTTGGAGACTTCCACGATTTCTTGCTTCGTAAACGAAAAGAAAGCGAAAATTAGAATCCTAACGCTGTATGGATGAACTGGAATGTGGCTGTTATTGCCCGTTCCAGGGAAGGACATTTTAAAGCTTTTATATTTTCGTATTAGCTCTAGTAAGAGGTCCGAACAGAATGAGGGTAACCAAAGTGTAGTTAAAATTATAATACCCGAATAAAATTAGCTGTTTACCAACAACGGGCGTCGTCTGTTTACATTTTACTAATCCTATCTCTACGTCAGTGTTTCCTAACCACCTTTAATCCGCGACCCACTTTTATAGTAGCCAAGTAATCTGCGACCCCCTTTTATAGTAGCCAAGTAACTGCTATCCTCTTTTATAGTAATCAAATAGTTTGTGACCCTGTTCTGTTCGCCGTTGCACATTTGCATAATAAAAGCATTTTTAACAGAGTAAAGAAACACAAATGCAAAATTATAATATATATATTACATTTAAAATATATATATGTATATTATAAATATAAAGATAACAATCATTAGTAAAATACTTCAGTGTAGCCATGTTGAAATATAAAAGTGTTGGAAATGTTTGGTATGAAATTCCTTATAAAAATAATTGCAAAATATTGTCTTACAAAAATAGTTGCTCCAGCCCCCGGGTTTGAAACCACTGCTGTATGTGCCCGCATGCAGCAAGACATCACAGGCGTAGAGTTATATGGTCCCATGGAGCCCGAGCCTTCTCTTCCTCAATAATTTAAAATAAGTAGCAATTTTGTGTACACTATTTATTTATGTACGTGATGTGGGCATGGGCACTCTTAATAGCTTTGAAAACTTTACGTCATACGCATAGGTGTAGAGTTGTATGGGCGTTTGGGGCCCAAGCTCCCCACCTAATAATTTGAAATAAATTTAGAACGTTACGCTTAATATTTTACAATGTATAAATGCTAAAATATATACTTACCCCCAATAATTCTGAAACTACCTCAATGCCCATAATCTCACCGTTATATGCAAATTAAACTAGAAATACGTGCGATTCCTTACTAGTTCTGTGCTGGGAAGCATACCCGTATGCAAAGGGGGAGGGGATCTTAGGGACCTGCCCCCCCCCGAAACTAAACTTGACTACGGCCTTGCGTTCTCTGATTGTATCGATACATGTTGAAATAATTTTTCAACCCCTCGAAATTAGATCCTAGCAACGTTCTTTCTAGGAAGTAATGCAATATACGCCTACATTGAGCAAAAAGAATAGGTCTAATATTTTTTCTTACATGCCATTTATTTGAACTGTACGCAATTCATGAACAGAGTGCATCAGGTTTCGAAGAATAGTCTCGACAAAACGTTTTCCACTCCAGTAGCCTTACTGGGGCAAATAGCCTTATTCTAGTGAGGTTCAACCTTCTGCGTTTGCTATTACAACTGATGGAGATGACATTTTTAACGTCAGGGAAATAAAAAGTTTTACATGTAATACACTAAATGCACATTTTACACTCTAAAAATAACCATGTTAAAAAAAAAAGCAATATAAATGATTTCGTAAGTCACACTTTTAAAAATTTGCCGGAAGTGAAATAAATGACTTCAAAGTCGTGTCTTTTAATCCCTAAAGAACATAGTTTTTACAAAAGATTTCCATTTATTTTGGATAGAATATACTTGAGTTCGAAGATCAAGAGACCTCATGGCTCTTGACTTCCGCCTCTTTTTTTTTTTCATGGGTTTGTTTTCATGATTCGTTCTTTTTTGTAAGTTCATCTCCTGCATTTTATTTCTATTTCCAGCTCTTGATACTTTTTATCTTTCCCTGTTAAATTTTGGCCCCGTTTCTTTCTTTCGGAGTTTCAGTATGAAACTGGTCTATAAACATTGTTAAGTCCTTTTCTTGTATATTTGTTCTAGTCAACAATGTTTTTTGTTTTTTTTTCTTACTATTTCTGACACTTCCTTTTGGTTATAAATGTTTTTTCGTTCCGTAAGTGATGTACTCACTGAAACCGACGTTACAATGGAATTATAAACCAACTACTGCCGTGGGATGATGAAAATTTAGGACTCCGCTTATCCGACGGCTTCAATTATCGGACCAACCCCATACCTTATTACGGTGGATCCCAACCTTTTCAAGCCGCGACCCACTCTTACAGTAGCCAAGTAAACCGCGACCCGCTTTTATAGCAGCCGAAAGTCCCCGACCCCCTGCTTTGTCCGCCGCCACATTTGCATAATAAAAGCATTTTTAATAAAGAAAACATGTCAAATACAAAATTATATTGTAATAATTGATATTAATTATATATAGCCTATTATATTAATTATATATATATAAAGTTAACAACCATTAGTAAAATATTGCAATGTGTGTAGCCATGTTGAAATATAAAAGCGTTGGAAACATTTGGTATGAAATTCCTTATAAAAATAATTGCAACTAAAAATAGTTGTGGCGACCGCCAGAAAACTGTTCGCGGTCCCCTTGACAGTCGCGACCTCCAGGTTGGGAACCACTGCCTTATTTTGGTTGGGCAGTCGAAATATTACTGTGTGCGTATCTGTACCTTCGCAGAAACAGGGCCCATGTGTCCAATTTGCAGTTTGTTGATTTTATATATATGAGTCCTTTTTTTGGTATCAAGAACGCTTGAATCTCATATATTAAAAATTATATATATATATATTTTTCAAAAGTGTATATATATATATATATATATATTGAGGGGAGAGAAATATTTTTTTGAATGCTGCACGTATGATTAAAAAATTCTGGCAATTAAAACGGGGTTTCCCCACAAAAAACTGACAAATCGGACCTTCTACAACTGAGGTAGAGATATAACTGTCTATAACTGTACTCAGAGTACTGGGAAATTATATCGTCATGAAGTTGAACATAATATATTTCTGTATATTTGCCAGAACTGTGTGTGTATATAATTATTATGGAAAGATTTCACTGTATTTATGTTTTAAAAATTGTTTCAGAGACCAATAACGCATCTTATGCAATTCAATGAATTCCGTACAACGGAAGCAGTTCTCATCCTTACTAACTTACACCGTTTTTGTTTTTTTTTTAAAGGCATGTACCGAATTTTCATTTGGTGATAAAACACTTTGGTTATGTTTTTTGTTCAGAACTTAGTTGCCATCATTTGCTACACAACATTAAAATTTTAAATTTACAACGTGTTTTTCAAAGATTTTTGATATAGAAATTACTGAAATGAATTTTCCTTCTCTAACGTAGGATAGAAAATGTCAAACCTGTTCTTTTCTGAAATAAACGATTCAAATATCGTGTACCTTTTTTACACTTTCTTCCTTAAAAGAGCATTATGACCGTGACAGTACATTTCATGTCTTACGCAATTTTTCTAACACAGTGGCATCTTCTGTTGCTCGTGTCATCCAACAGCTAGCTTTTGCTTTGACCCATCGTAATTTCCTATTCAGTGGGTATGTTGTCGCATGCGATCCACTCATGAATATAATGGGCAGTAATTTCTTGCCTTACCCATTCGGTAAGGCAATAATTTCTTGCCTTACCGAATAATGTATTTATAGATGTGTGTAAATGCAGCTGTACATGCCTTGTCCTTCCTCTTTGTAGGGGCATAGTGTGAGAATGTTTTTAACTATTCCTGGTTAAGGAATCGATGTCATTTTTTTGGAAGCCATAGTTGCATCCCTGTCGAGGGCCTGGCCCGTTTCCAGGCCGAAATAATAAATGAGTTTAAGGCATTTTTGGCCCGAAAAGCCGAGGAAAGAAACGGATATCTAGAGCCAGAATCACGCCCACGAAACTATTTCTTTGGGAAAAAGCGGAGTGAAACGTCAATTACTTTAGAAGTTGTACATTATTTTTCCTGTTTTGGTCCCGAAGATCTACGGCGCCCATGGGCGAATTGTACAATTCGCATTTAATTGCAATCGATGTTTAGTGGCAAAATACGGCTGGCCGTCATCACTATTGTAGTATTTAGCAATTGGCAATTTTAGTTTTAGCTATTTTTTTTTTATTAGTTGGCGCAGTATTGCCCAGACGCTGTTGCTCCATAAAAATCCAAACAAAGAATTCCCGGCTAATATCATTCCCAGGCGCCAGGGCAAAATTTTAGGAAATCATATATTTTACAAATAAAATTCCGTTCAAGTTGTAAATAAAAAACATATATGGCTGTACAATTTTGTTAAGAATTTTTTTAGAGCAATTACCTTAAAATTTTGAATAAATCAACTAATAACCGAGGGAATTTAAACGAAACTATAGCTTGGAACACGTATCACAAACTGTGTTCCGAAAATAGAAAAGACCGAAGTTCGTTGTTTGACACAACGAAGGCGACAAAGTTTTGGCTATCTTTTCTAATTGTTTTCTTTATTTTATTAGTTCACTTCAGAGGTCATTCCTGGTTTAGTACGGCTTGGGCACATGCGTTTGTATCATATTATTATTATTTTACGCTTATATGCCCCGAATCAATATGCCGTAGGCAGTGTCGGTTCCAGAAGGGCATTTGGGGCGTGGGGAGGTGGATCTTGCAATGCCAGCTCAACAACCCATACATAATAATAATTTCTGCCCTTATCAGATTAATGGGCTATTGACTGATTGGGGGGTTTCCTGAAGCCCCCTCCCGTGGATCCACCCCTGATTTAGAAACGCGCTAGGCTAAGAAAAGAGAGAAGAAATGTGTTACCATGTCTGGAAACGTACTCTCAAGCCTGCTTTGAGCGCAGAAACAGTTTTCATCAACGGCGTTTTTTTAAATGCGTAACCTTGAACGTTCCTTTAATTTTTATATACAGTCTGTGTCGCTTTATTTCACAGAACCAGACTGCGTGTGTCTGTCAGAAAATTAAAATCAGAAAAAAAAAAGTGTTCCCACGTCGGAAATGGTACTTGCTACCCAGTGTTGTAAACCGAAGACGGCTTTCCTGACACTATTTCTTAAAATGCCTTCTCTTCAATTTATTTTCCATTTATATGTTTGATTTAGAAAAGCGCTAGGCTACTTTCTTTTTTTTTAGGACTACACCACTGACTGCTACTACTCCTGTCACTGTCCGCAAGCTTCCTTTATCGTTAATGAACTTCCACTTGATTGAAAACGATTTCATTCTTTGTTGAAATCCCGCTTTTTGAATTGTGGCTTTCCGTGTCACATGCTCTGATTAAAACTTTATGCCCGCGCATGTGCAGGTACGAGATTTTGGTATTTTCATTTATTCACTCTGCATCATTTTACGGTCAACTGTATCGGTGTAGTGCCTCTGTGATTATTGGCTGATTGCTAGAGCGACCGCGTGTCCGTCTCCGGATAACTATTGTTAGGGTGTCTCATCAATGAACTTCCTCATTTCGAGTCGGAATAAAAAACGTTTTAAATTATTTCTGGTTTGCTACATAAGATGCGGCGGCATATTTTCACAGTGATGACTTCACAGTGATGCTGTGTTCTGAAGCTGGGTGGATGGATGGAGATTTAGACCGTAACGATATGTTGTTAATAATGTTATAAAGTACGCAGTAATTTACTTTTTAATGGGTTAAAGACCTTTCAGAACGTTTTAGAAGCCCGTGGAGCTACAGAGCCTGGTTTGTTCCGAAAATCTAACCTTATTAATTCGGACTCGGGGACTCAAACCCTACCCCCATATTTTTTGAACTGCTACGTGCCTTCATATACATACATCACTGCATATTTTAAACTTGATTTATAGAAATCGAATATTTAGTCTCTGAAATGTAATTCGCAAGTACCATTATCTTCGTCTTCTGTTTTTTTTTTATATTCCAGATGTCAGTCTTTGATTTTACCATGTTTGGCGCAGTATAGCCCAGATGCTCTTGCGCCATAAAAAATCCAAACGAAGTGCTTGAGCATTGGTGTTTCGTTTATTTCTTTAGGGTTGAGATGATTACGCTTTGTGTCCCTTGAGGAATGGCAGGGGTTCAACGTCTCTTCAGTTCTTCCCAATATCTTTGGGAGCCGTCTATTTTTACTCCGTTCCCCCTGCGTCTGTCCCTTTTTCCACGTGCGCTTCCGATGTCTCTTGCAGTCGTCTCTGCAACGCTGTAGGTAGGGCTTTCTTAGAAGTAGGAGCGTTGTCAGTTAGGTTTTGGCTCTTGCACAGCTTGGTTTTCTGAAATTTTTCTGATGAATGATTAGCGACATTAGTTTGTGCTTTACCCTTTTAATTGCATCGAGATGGGCGGGAGCTCCGATCCTGGCTCCCCGGCTATAATGGTGAGTGGGTTATCTCGTTTTTTTGTCATTTTATTTTTAGTTGACTTTGATGCCCAGCCCAGCTGACGTGACATCTCCTGGGTTCATCCTTTACGCCTATACGGGAAACCATAGTGTTTTTATAACACAGACTGGAGTTTTGATTTTCGCAATTTATGATTATACCCATTACGTTTTCCCCCGAGTTGGACTTCTGTCTACATTGCGGGTATTTAATTAGCTGCATGAGTCAAGATAATCGTACGCGGGGAGATTAGCTCTTGGCCCCCTTCTTCATTGGAAGTAAATTGAGGGTATATTATTGAAATATATATCAAGGTATAATCAGGGGCGGACTCTGTCCTCTCAAAAGGGCGCGAGTCCCATAGCCCATGAGGACCACCCCTGGGCCGGTTGGCTGGTGGCTCGGCCCACCCTTGTTTATAATGGACGTATAAAGGGGGATCACGACTGTAGTGAACGTAAGTTACAATTTAATTGTAAATAATAAAATTGTAAGTTACAATTGACGTCATGTTCCTATTAGCTACTGTCGTATCTTTACGTCTTTTTGTTAAGTATTATTTTAGCGTCAGTTGTTAAAAAATCCTGCGTTTATAATAAATGTGAGTATTCCATACTTTACATATAGGCTAGCTAATATGGCATGACTTGGAAAATTCGTAAATGTTCGAATTAAATTAGTAACTAATATGAATTACTGCATACAACTTGTAATGACATAGAAGAGAGAGAGAGTGTTGGTTTGTATTTCACATGAAAATGACATATTTTGGGCTTTTTTCCACTTATCTGATCATTTTCATCATTGGCAGTTTATATATAATCAAACATCTTAACGATGATCGGTAGGGAGGACTGCCCGGATGATTGCTGATGGGCTTATAAATGAACTTGCTTCTAGTAATACGAATAATCAACATAATGCTGTAATTTACAGCATTAGATGATACCATGTTGTATAGTTTGAGCTGTTCTTGAGGAAAAAGGCCCACCATTTTAAAACATTACGTACGATGCTTGCTTATGTGTAAAATTTGACTTCGCTTTATAAAAGGCAGTTAGTTACCGAATTCGAAATCTCCCCTTTCTTTTACAGTTAAAAAAATAATCTTTTATTTTTAAAGAAACAACCAAAAAAACCTTTCCGCATGGGACTTTTTTTAAAAGCATTTGAAGACAGACAGAACTCTGTGCTTCTACCTTAAGAGTGTTTTGTTTAACCTTGTGACTTTGTAGGAACATTGACATTTTGTGTCTTTTTCCAGTTTTGATTTATTTCCAAAGAGGAACAGCTCTTTTCGGTATCTTTTCTTATACAACAGTTGCCATGGGACTTTTTTTTTTCCTTCTTTCCATTTGCTCTTCTTTCCTGAAGCATTTACAATAAAGCACTTTGCAAAGAAAGATTTATCCCTTTTTCTTCTGATGGAGAGGGAGGACCTTTGACTTACCTCCACGCCCCTCCGCCCCCCCTTTTTTTTTTCTGAAGTGGAGGCCACTTGGGGATCTTGAATCCGTCTAGACATGTGACCCCCTGGAGATGGTGTCAAGCGTTTTATCTTCTAGTTTCCTTTGCTCATGGGATGAACTCTTACCTGCAA
>QLNU02015222.1:0-18101 GCA_006491805.2 Dysdera silvatica | reverse complement strand
AGAACGTGCCACGGTGAGGGCGAATTTTTAAATTCTGGCGGAGACTCTTTGCTCGTTGGAATTTCCCCGTGGTTATCCCCTCTCCCTGCCTCCAAGCTCGTTGACATGGGAACAGATCCCAGTTATCAGGAGCGAGCTGGGGAAAGTGGGACGGGTTGTGGAGGGGAAAACAGCGTAAGTACGGGGAAAATGAGAGGAAAGAGGGAAAATAAAAAAATATAAATAATGCATGGTACCTGCTTATGCTTATCCTTTATTTCAATGTGGTGAGGGCGTACAGGCCGGGCTGTCACGGCAACATCGACGGGTATATGGCTCACAAACTGCGTCATGTCTGGAAAGGGAAAACACTAGCAAATTTTCCTAAGAAGGCAAACAAAGATCCCTAGACCTGCAAGTCCGAAATATACGAGATGCAGCTAATAGGGCTCGTAGCAGAAGATCCGGAACGCCAAAGGAACCCTTTTCCGGGGGGGCGAGCGAGACCGTCAGCGAGGACGGGATGCGAGGAAAACGGTAAATGCGAGGGGACCCAATGCTCTCGCGCCCCGATTTAGAAGAGATGCGTGGTGAGCAAAATCGAAAATTGCGCGGGCGCGCGCAGACTGACCCTTGCGCGCCTCATACGCGGGAGCGTTACCATGGAGACATTCCGGATTCCTCCACTTTCGCACCACGAAGACCCCCCGTCACGCGAAGTAAATGATATTTCATCTTCTTCCCATTGCTGAAGCTGTCCACCACCATTAGCGAAAATGCTCCCATCCTAACCATAGGCCCAATAAGGAGCCTTTATCACAAAAGCGCTAAATATAGCAAAGGCATGGAGCATGGCAAGAGATGCAAAGAATACATTTGGAATGAAGACAAGCAATCGGAAAGTGGGGGGGGAAATATTTATTGAAAGGAAAATAAATGCTAAGAGAAAGATAAAGGTAAATTCGAAAACTTTGCGAAATAACGCCATTTTTTTTTACAAGTCGAAAAAAGGGAAAATATACAAAGACCAAATGCAGGCCGAAATCAAAAACTGAACGAAAATCCTGAAATAAGAGATATACAATGTTTTCTTCCGTTCAGAGTCATTGATATAATGAATTTTAAAAAGTAGTTGGGTTAGTTTTATTTCCTTTTATAATAGTGTGATTGAAACTTGAAACGCATGAGAAAATCTGTTAACACTAATAGTGGTTAAACATTTTTAATGTCAATGGTTAAGCTTTAAGATGATTTGCTAAAGTTTGGTACAACCGGCGTTCCAATTAGCAAGTCGCATGAACTTGAAAAGTTTGTAACTCCATAAGTAAATACTTTTAATGCAAGCGTTATAATTATAATTTCTGTAGCCCATATTTAGTGTAATAAGTATTGAACGAATACAAATAGACAATTCAATGGCACGAGGAATGTAAACGGGCGATTCAATTGCATAGGACATGCACATGGACGATTCAATTGTATAGGACATGCACATGGACGATTCAATTGTATAGGACATGCACATGGACGATTCAATTGTATAGGACATGCACATGGACAATTCAATTGCATAGGACATGTACATGGACAATTCACTGACACAATCCACGTAAATGGACAATTCAATGATACAATCCACGTAAATGGACAATTCAATGATACAATCCACGTAAATGGACAATTCAATGATGCAATCCACGTAAATGGACAATTCACTGATGCAATCCACGTAAATGGACAATTCACTGATGCAATCCATGTAAATGGACAATTCACTGATATAATCCATGTAAATGAACAATTCGATGGTACAGAATACGCAAACGGACAATAGACAGGCCAAAAATTGAATCAGCCTTTCATTCGAAAGAGGGAGGCGGAATACATGATTTACTTAATAGCTTATCGATATCAGAATGACATGGTTGGTCCATGGTTTACCACTAAATGCAATTTAGAGACGGTTTCTGTAAGCACAGGCATGTTGTTTAACGTGAAAGCCAGTCTTCATATATTTACCTAAATAGACGTCGTTAATTTTTACGTCACTACCATCGTTATGGTCATCATTCTACTGTCGCCATTTCTTTCTGTTTTAAATTACCATGGATTGGTGACATGAAATTCAAGAAATTGAACGTGATTCACAACATTTCCATCGTTTTTCAACAAATCGCGTTTGTTTTCCGTCAAAGCGATGTCACGTCATTTCGTGGAATGTAGTCATAAAGGCAGTGCTTCGTGACGTAGCGTGGCAATAGGTAATTATTTCCTGTTTTCGAATGTATCTCTGGTGATACAATAGTTTTTCGAAAGAAGAGAAGGAAAATTGCAGCCCCCATTGTTCTGGCTGAAACGTTGTGCCTTCGTTAATTTAGCATTGTGGAGATTCTCTCTCTACTAACTTCCTTGAAAAAAAGTTTCAATGTATTTCAAAAAGAATTTGGATTGAGTATAATTTGAATTCTTCAGCCTGTCACATTCCACAAACGTCTGAATGTGAGCCTTAGTGAAAGTTTGGTATTTTAGCGTCTAGTGTTTATTTATTCGTCTAGTGGTTATTTAATCGTCTAGTGCAGCGTTTCTTAAACTTTTTTGGCCACGGAGCCCTTTTAAATCCAAAACTATGTGACGGAGTCCAAAATCATATCACGGAAACCTAAAAAATTTTAACAATTCATTATGTCGAACAACAGTATTAATCAACGTTTATTAGCGTAGTGATACGTCGTGTTCGATTTATATAAAATATATGCATATGCTGCAACGGGCTTTTCGATCAATTTAATACCAGTCTCTTTGCAATTTGGTTTAAATAGTAGTCGATGTACTACACCATTCTGCGAAATAACTGGCAACAATATATAGTTTTTGCGCCGTTGTGAGATTAAATATTGTCGTTCTGAACATGCTCAAATTCGCGGGTGAGCCTCCGCCCGGCGAGGAAGATGGTTCAGGTCCCGCCGAAGACAGAAATATTTATTTTCTTTCGAACGTTTCACCATCTAATCACGCCATACCATCGGCGTTGGTATCACTACGCCAATAAACGTTGATTGATTGACATTGTTGTTTGATTTAATCTGCGTAGTGTTCGATTTATATAAATAAATTCATTATGTATACAAGGGGGCATTAAACTATTACGTAAGTATCTTAGGAGTGATGGGGATCTGAATTTCTTTTTTTAAACAACGGGTGGGGAACTGAACTACGTTTACGTAAGTATAGTTCAGTTGTATTATTTTCGATCATCGAAAATAAAACGAGCAAAGTGAGCCTTATTACCAAGTGATAACTGCCCTAATAGAACTGAAATAATTAATTAAAATCCACACCAATTTATAAACTGCTTTAAAAAGTTGGATTTAAAGTAGCCAATAAGAATCAAAGAAAAACCTTAAGTACGCATTGGGGTGGGTCAGGTAGTTGCATTTTTTTTTTGCTTATATAGAGAAGGCTATAAAACAGTCCAAAATATATGCTTAAATTTAAATAAAACTTGGAAGACTCTTCAACAGTGTTAGGAGAAAATACGCTAATAAAATGCTTGCCCTCTATGTGAAGGATTAGTTGGTGGGAAAATAATCGCAGTTTTTTTTAAAAAAAAAAATTTATTTCAAGACATCTTTATGAAATTATCCACATTATATATAAATAAAACACCCACTTTGCAACTAAAAAACCAGATTAATAAATTTAGTTACGAAGACAGGATTTTTTCAATTCCTGATTATTTTGATGTCAAGGTTCTTCGCGGAGCCCCAAAATATTACCCGAGGAGAACAGTTTAAGAACCACTGATCTATTGATTACATCACAGGAATTTCTGTTTTTAGAGTTCGATAATTTAAAAAAAAAAAAAGTATCATTGCAACTGTGATAATATCAACAATCTGAAAAGTTTGAAGCAAAATATCAGTTTCTTTTCCAATATTTGAAGTTTATGTCTCAATAATTTGTACATAGATTTACAAAAACGACGATGTCTTCGGTTCGGCGATGGTTTAAACTCATACACTAGTGGAAACCTTTAAATTAAATATATGTGTCATACTACAAAACGAGTAGTCATCAACTCACGAGGTAGTACTCACACCTTATGCCGCTTAACTTCAGTTTCTGTGTAACCGTAATAAGCATATACCCAAACTCAATACAATTATATGCACTTTTCCACAGACAGAAGCGTTTTTCCTGTGCAGATTAATTTCACGAACGCACAATATAGTAGCAGTTAAAAGTAAGTACAATACACGAAAGCAAAAATCTATTCTATTCTATATCTAATCTATTTGAGGTGGGGGAACCCGCAGCAAACTTTTTCTACAAATTTGATTCCCAATTTTAATACTAAAACTACATTCAACAGAAGCATTCTAAAATTGCAAGTTTTAAATCTATTGTATTTTTAAGCAGTAAACTCGTACGCTTTTCTATGTAATAAATAGTAGCTTATTCAGAAAGTACATGTCATTGAAATTTGGCACAATAAAAATACATATTTGTAAAGATTTCCGTATTTTACATGTTTTTTCGTAGCATTAAAAGAAATCATGTTTTGTGTAGGTACTTACAAATGCAACGTTGCTCATTTAATTTTAATTTAAAATTAAGAAACTAAGGGGAAAAAATAATCCTTTGTATATTAAACAACATCGTCCAGCCTTCGAATAAAATTTAGATATACAGCGAAAATCGGTTATAACGACCTGCAAGGGACTGTGCAAATTCGGTCTTTATAACCGTTAGTCTTTATAAACGATATCTTTTTAAAATCATGGTAGCCTATAGCACACTGTAGAGTTTTATAAATTATTTTGATAGTAAAAAGTATAAACTTTTTGGTTTCAAAATTAAATAAAAACATTTAATTATATTAAATTTCCGTTTCTGTTAAATTATATTTATAGCCACACTAAATACATAGTACTTTTTATTTTTTAAACTGAAAAAATTCTAGAAAACACTAAAGTATGTAATATAGAAAACAAATCTAATGAATAATATTTATTATACTATACTAATCATGACTTTGGAACAGTACCGGTTTAAGAGTTTTGTGGGCCCTACGCTGAAAATATAAAATGGGCCCCTAAAAAATATGACCTCGTAATATTCGATTAATAAATCACGGTTTTTTTTTTAACGGTTCGTTATCTTCAATATTCAGGTTTAGCAGTAATAAAAATTTCTCGGATATTTGTAAATAATAGAGATTAGAATAACGCTTAAATTTTGATAACTAACCTTCAATTTCGATAACTAACCCACGTGGTTCCGATTTATGACTGTCAAGTCACGTCGTTATATCCGATACGAATTTCCCTGCTTAGAATCTTCGTACACTACAAAATCGTCGTCGTTATATCAGGTTTCGTTGTTATATACGATGTCGTTATAACCGATATATTTAGTATGGAGTAGAATAGCAAACCAAACTTCTTGTAAAAATTCTGTCGTTATATACGGTTGGTCGTTATAACTGGCGTCGTTATAAACAATTTTCACTGTGTGTGTGTGTATACAGGGCGGACTAGGCCGGTCCTCCCTTATGAGCAATAGGACTAACGGCCTTCAATAATCCAAGATATACGCCCTATGAGATATGAGAGGACCCAGTCGGCCCCTGTATATATGTGTGTGTGTGTGCATGCGTGCGTTGTTAACAAAATGCAATTGGAAAATACACTTATTGTATTTTTCATAGTCAAGGTCTTCGAAAATCTGGAGACGTTTTAACATCACCGGCGCCTTGTTCATAATCGAAAATCGTTAACCGAGTCGCTAATTGCCAGCAGCTGCATGGCGAGTTCGACTTGAGAATCCTGAGAACTTCTTAAATGACAGTTCCAAAGTGTCTACTAACTACGCAAGTGCTATAATGAAGGTCAAAGAAGATTTTCCTGGACGAATAGGAATTTTTTCCGTTAATCCAGTCTATGCAATTCTATCTAATCGAATCTATTATCAATTTATCAATCAATCTATTTATTTCAATCTATTTTTTTATTTATCAATCTATTATCAATTCTATCTAATTTAATCTATATCGATTCTGGGTTAGTTTTTATGGCGACCTCCAGACACCACACCAACCGGGGTGGGGGGGGGCTTCCTGGGACTCGAACCTAATTACGCGCGCGTAAAAACCTAGACACAAGAACACGTAAAGTCAAGATCTACAATTTTCCGAGGAATCCCGAATCAAACCAGGACGGAAGATCCGTTTAAAATGTTTATGCGAGTTTTATGGCGCAAGGACATAAAAGGTCATGTCGGTGCCGGAATCTGCAGTGTTCCGATGAATCCGAACCTCTCTAGACCTAAGAGAACCGACCCGTGGACCACGGTGAACTGTTAGATGGCAATTTTATGCCTTTTATGGCACAGTTTGGAGCCAGATTATGAACCTTTTTATGGCACACTTTATGCCTTTTATGCCACAGTTTGGAACGCAGTTTATGAGCCTTGGCACAGTTTGAAGTCGAACCCGGTATAACCGTGCGCTACGCGCACGCGTTACCACAGCAGGATCCGAACTGTTCAAAACTGAAAAGCCAGGTACCTACTGAAATCCAACCTGAATTGTTTAAATGGCAGTATTAACACCACACCACCCACCGGGATATTTGACTATGACGAAAGCTGTATTTCCTTAAACAGAAAAGTACCATTTTCAAATCGTAATGGTTGTGAAAAAGACAACTGAAAATGATCCTTACCTCCTGTAACACCTCAACAACTACGGTACGTTGTTCCACGTTGTTTTCAAAACGCACCATGGGTTCAAAAACCGATGTCAGAAACCTTCGAAATCCACAAAAAGTGAAAATAATAGTAAAAAGGAACGAGGAGGGCGTCAATTGCGCTACGCACCCGACTTCAGGAAGCGACCGGCAAGGTGGACACCGCGATTAGGAAATAGACAACGCCAGCATCAAGAACCGTAAAAGCGTAGGTGAACGGAGAAACGTGCACCAGAATCAAAACTGAAATGGGAGGATGTCAGACCTTTAAAGAGAACCACGTGCAGCAACTTTTTTCTTTTTTTTTTTCTACTTGTCGCTTTCACCGGCCTTGATAGGCCCAAAGCCGCTCGTCCTTGAAAAAGAATTACAAACAGTTATGGACTGTTTCTTTACAGTTCGTGTGACCATATAATTCTTTTGTCAAACATCACGTCTAGGATAAATAAGAAGTGCAGTTATGGGTCATTTAGGAAGTCGGATGAAGGGTTGTTTAATGTGGATGTGAGTTTCAGGACTTCCTCGTACGTAAGACAACGAAGGCTGTTTAAGTTTTTTTAGGGTGACATCGAAGTCTGTCAACATACGAGCAGTGTAGGATAAAAAATGTCAGAGTGATGACATCAAAAGCTTCGTTGACACGAGATGTCATTTATCAAGTTACGAGGAATCATTTCGGGGTATCCACAAATGGATTATTTATTGGTGCTTTTTTATTTTACGGCTCAAAGACTACAGTGGTCATGCTGCGCCGGGACCTACTGTTTTCCGAGGAATCCGAACCTCTTAAGGCCTAGGGAACCAAACCCCGGACTACAGTGAGCAGTGCGATCTTTATGAGATCTCTGAGTAAGCGTTCTTTTTGCACTGCTGGGAGTCGAACCCGGATTAGCCGCGCAATAGGAGAACGCGTTACCACACTGCGCCACCGCAGGGCTTATTGGTGCTAAACCGGGTTATATTTAACATTTGGCGCAGTATAGCCCAGATGCTCTTGCGCCATAAAACATCCAAACAAACCGGGTCAGCGAGAATTTTGAGTTTAAGGCGCAAGGACAGCAAGCCTCGTGCTACAACCCAGGCCTGGCCTTAGCTAGTGTGTGGCCCCTTATGCACATACGTACATATATATAACCTCCTTAACGAACACCCTTGAAAATCGGTCACCTCTGATGGGCACTGCCATTCCTATCACCCAGCGCTGTTTGTGGGGGGGGGGGGGGCTTATTATCCCTTCCAAAAATACTTGGTGTCCGCTACTGAGGTTTATATTTGTATTAGAAATATATTTTTTATTGGTGATTCTTTATTGTTCCTAATAGATGAATATCCACTAGATCGTAGTTTTTTAAAACTTGTATTAATTTCTAATATATTTAATTTTATTTGTAGTGTTAGTTAAAATGTGAAGTGTTATACTAATATTTTAAAAACTTGTATAATTTTACTTTTTGCGTTAATTGTTAATTTTTAAAGTTTTTTTATACAGTAACACTCTTCTTAAAGGAGATCCTGCAGATACGGTCCCTCTATTTTTATGGTCAAATAAATGTTTTGGAACAAGATATTCAACTTCAGAACGACCGCCTCCTTCATGGACATTTATTTCTGTCCTACGAGTGTACGTTAAAGAAGGATTTCACAGTAGTATTTGGTTTTTAAGTTTTATTTGGGCTTTTAGTTGCTATGTCTTGTATTATTTTTATGTGGCATTTTGTGTCTTTGCATGCACTCATTTGGTGCCATAGTTTCGTAGGTTCATTATATTTGTATTTGTTCTAATATGAGTTTACATTTTTCAGTTTGGTGATTTATTATATGAATTCTTAAAAGCCCATTTCTCTTGAATACTTCTATAGTAAATACAATTTAGAAATTTTTCAATAACGTCGTTGTCATCGTTCTTCATTAACAATTCGAGAAATTTGCAAAACATTTGCATTGATATTTTGGTTGTTTGTGCCCGCCACCAAAATCGTTTTAATTTGCAATTTAGGGGGGGGGGACCTCCTTCCCAGTCCCGATTCAGCCACATCGTTGAATCGGTATATGATCGGCCCAGGCTGCAGCGAGACCTACAATTTTCCAAGGAATTCGAACCACTTAAGGACAGGGGAACCAAACCCCGAACTATTGTGAGGAGTTATCTACTGTGAGTCGGCAAGCATTTTTTTTTTTATACAATTGGGAGTCAAACCAGGAATAGCGGAAAGTAGACGAACGCGTTACCACTGCAAGGCCAAAGACAATTCTGAAAGTGAAACATGGCACAGCAGCAGTATCAGGGGTGGATTCGGCCGCCGGCCAATCGGCCCCACCACCCCACGGGCCGGAGCGCCCTCATGGGCTATAGGACTGGCGCCCTTCGATAACCTAAGGTATGGGCCCTTTGAGAGGACCCGGTCTTCCTCTGAAGCAGCATGGTAGATAACTTACCTGTTGAGTTTATTTTTGTATGCTGTTTGAACCATTGAATTAATGGTTTCAATTACACTTTACACGACCTCAAGGGACGTTTTCCTGGATGCGCATAGTTTGCGGCGCAACAACATAAAACGTCCAGATCTGACTACGACAACAGAAAATCAATGGAAGTGTTTTCCTAGAATACGCAGAACGCTCCCATTGGTTTTTATTGTCTGAATCTGATGTGGACGTATCGCATTGTTGCGGCGCAAAATACGCGCATTTAGGTAAACGCGCCTTTCAAGGTTAAGGTTGGTGTAGCAAAGAAAAGACTAACTTCAAGGCTGTGATATTTGCCCAATTCTCATGTTTGTTCGAATTAAGTTCATTTCATTGGAAGGTGTTGGTTTAATCACATCATTGTCTTTATGATTTCTAGGGCTTATATCTTTATGATTTCTAAGGCTTCTCTTTATTTCTTGACTGCTAATAGTTCTTAACCTCTAATGCTTCACTTCTCATTACTTCTTGACTTCTGATGCTTCTCTTTTCACTACTCAACTTCTAATGTTTTCTTCTCTTTCCATTACTCCCCAGCTTCCAATGCTTGCTTCTCTTTTACTCCTCGACTTCTGATGCTTGCTTCTCTTTCTTTTACTCCTTCTGATGCTTGCTTCTCTTATTCCTCGACTTCTGATGGTTGCTTCTCTTTCTTATTGCTTCTGATGCTTGCTTATCTTTTGCTCCTCGACTTCTGTGATGCTTGCTTTCTTTCACTCCTTCTGATGCTTACATCTTTTACTTCAGATGCTTCTCCTTGCGGTACCACTATAACGTTACGTTTCTTCACTTACGAATTTTACGCTTTAATTGGGTTCGAGTTTTACGGCGCAATGACAGCAGGGACTATGCTGCGCCAGGACCTACAGCTTTTCGAAGAATCCAAACCTCTGAAGGCCTAGGGAACCAACCCCCGGACTACGGAGGGCAGTTAATCAGCAGAATTTTACTTTCCATTATTTGTTTGTGGTTTTATGGCTCAAGGACTACAATGGTCATGTTCGCCGGGGCCTACTATTTTCCGAGGAATCTGAACCTCTTACGGCCTAGGGAACCAAACTCCGAACTACAACCAGCAGTGCGATCTTTATGAGTTCTCTGAGTAGGCGTGCTTTGCACTGTTGGAAGTCGAACACTGGTTAACGGCGCACTAGACGAACGCCTTACCACACTGCGCCACCGCAGGAAACTTACCATTAAAAAATGCTGCCAACTGAATTTTTTAAAGCATCCGAACAAATATTTGAACTTTTTCCGGCACAAGCTTAATCACTGCACCGCTCTAAATGGCTCTTGTATATAGCAATATTGCAACATAAGCGTTCGCTGTTGAGGGACAGATGTTCAGGAAGTAATGTAATTCATAAACGCTCAATAAAACACAGTACGCTAATTAAGGTATCATTTGCTCACGTTTTACAGCTAAGATCACGTTATTCCAGTCCATAGTTACACAGTGCCGGATAAAGGACCTTTTGGGCCCTACGCTGGGAGGAGAAAATGGGCTAATAAAGAATGTTATCTCCGCGATAACCGACAACTCGCGAGTTTTTCTTTGAAATTTATTTTCTATAATATTCATGTTTATAAAAAATTAAACGCGGACGTTTGCAAATAAACAAGATTAAAACAATCCGCAAAATTAAATGATAGCAAGCCCCTTCAAGTTCCCTCGGGGCCCCCAAATTAGCGGGGCTCTAGACCCAGACCTGCTTAGCCCACACGTAAATGCGGCACTGAATTACCAGCGGAGTCCTAACTCCTATTGTCTACGATACCAAATCCAGGCTGCAGGGACAAAAAAATTCAATACAAGCGTTCGGTACTAAAGATGGACAAACTCGGTCACTAACTGAATCGGTGTGATCCCTCTTATCTGTCTCTATCGGTGTGTATCTCTTAAAGATGGAGGAAAGCCGTTCAGTGATTCGGTCAAATGAATGATTCGAAAATCTCCATTCAGTACCTTTTGGATCCAAACTTGGATTTACAGCAGAGTAGACCAATGCTGCTCCAATATAAATGTAAATTCTGTCACTTTATCAAATAAATCCCTCCTCTTTTTTTTGCTAAATTAATTTTAAAAATTGCGTTGCTTCTTATAAGGTTATGATTATTCTTGAAATACATTTCAGTTTCCATTAGGAATAAATCATTTAAAAGTGGGGGGCAAGACCCGAAAAGGAAACAAGCTTAATAGCTCGCCCAAATAAATACTTTCATATATCAGTATACGTAAAACTATTATGCAAGCAATTTCAATAAAGGGACGATTAAGTATAATGGACAATACTTGGCAGCTTCTCAACCAAATTAACTAAAGGCAATTCAGAGACGAAAATGCAAAAATTCAGAACTGAGAACGAAGGCGGTCAACCCTTTATAGAAAACATATTCAAATTTAAACATGACGCGTGCCTGTTTTCTGTTAAAAACATAATAAAATAACATATTCGGGCAAGATTCGAGAGTAAGCAGTTTCGTAAATGGCAGGGTTACTGAGATTTAACTAAAAGGCCCGAGGTCTATGACATCTGAAGCGAGTAACTGGGAGCTTTGCCTGACTCTCGGGCAATGCAATTTACAAAACTCCCATTCGTCTAAATTTGAACGTCAGGCCGTTTTTAATACCCAAAAATAAGCGAGCTAATTTGTAATTAGACAGAACCAATCGGCTGATTAAATATATTCAATTTTAATGCATTTAATAAACAATATTATACAACAACGTTGTTCACTATGAATTTAGGTTTTACGGCGCAAGGGCTGCTCCATGGCATTCAGTTAAATAAAAATAGTAAATCCGTATTAAGGTCATGCCTTACTAAGTAAATTCCTATTCAGCTCAGCTGAATTAGAAATATTTAAGCTCATCTAAGATGGGACCAATAGCACAAACAACTCCCAAGGCACGATCAATCATTCGCCACGTTATCAAAAATCCAAGCGGAAGGCAGTAGTAAAACGCTATTAAATAATCAGGGCAGTCCTGAAGAAAACTATTAGGAGTATGGGGTGCTATTTTAATTTATTCTAAGTGTGGGGTTACTGGACTTTGTGACATCACAGAGCCGGGCTAACTGCCAGTTGACTGCTCGTCTATACAAGCCCAAGGTGGAAGTTGCCACTTTCATCAGAATTTCATCCCTCTCCTGGTCGTACGCAGGATATTATTTTTGAGCTTGGGGGGGTTCAGGGGGTTTTCTTTATTTGTTTCCATTCAGGTTTGTAAATGACTAGTAAAAAAAATGCCGAACTTCGTTGGGAGTCGCCCAAAAACCAGCAATTACAAAAACTTTCTTGGAGAAAGTATGCGGCGGGTACTCGGTATTTTTAAAACTTTCTTGAGAGTACGCGGCGCACACAGCGCGTACCCTTTGGGGACAGCCCTATAAATAATCGATTTTTATTATTTTTTATTATTAAAGCGACATTACCCATACCAATAAAAAAAAATACAGCACACATTTTAACACGTGACGGACGGGTCACGTAAATTTACGTTTTTCCATTCTGACTTCCTAGGATGGGTCACGTAAATTTACGTTTTTCCATTCTCACTTCCCAGGACGTGCCACCTAGAATTACGGATTTGCTTGAATTTTTATTACGCTGCGTTAGTTTCTCATTTTTATGCGTACTGGATTTATTTCTTGTTACCATTAGTTATAGTACTATCTGTCGGTTGAACCTACTGCAACGCTTTAAAACCATACATACATGTTTAATTCTCTTAAAAAAAAAATGACTGGAAACCGAGAAAGACAGAGAAAAAGCAACCCGTCTGTTAAGTGTTAAAAGGTCATAAATGAAACACTTTTAGGTCAATGCTTGGCTGTTGATGCAAGGCAATGCCGTACCAGTTATCTCCAGAAGAGGAAATAAGCTATTTTGTTCATGCTTCACATGTGTGAAGTTTTGGAGCTGAGACCGCATTTCAAGGAAAGGGATTGTGATCGTTGGAACAAGCACTCCTTCTCTGAAAGACTGCCAACGACACCGTTCGACGCTGTAACGAAAAGGAATAATGTTTAAACAGCTTTCAAGCTACTAGCAATAGAACTGAAGTTTTGGCTGCAGGTAATGTTGTTGCCGGGCACGTAAAACAATAACATCGCTGAGCTGTTAACTAAGTGCATTAAGCAATTCCAATTTCAATGTTTGCGCCAATTTAACTTGGATTCGATATATGTAGAACATATACGTAGAAACTTGATTGTTTAAGGCAATTTACGTCCCGAGAGGACTGAAAATCTTACCATGACACAGTTCAGTAATCATTTGTTAACATCAATCACCAACATCTCAATAACATAGATTCCTATTACTAGGATTGCAGGAGCTGTCCTTGCCAGCCAATCTTTCCAAGGGAACTTTACACAATAGTGAATCAATCGGGGACGCTGAGAACCAAAGCGGGCCTCCAAGCGAACTTCGACCGGCCGCGTGACCCGTTCCCTGAACCGCTCCCCACCCCCACTCACAGCATAGGTCCTTGCTAGCACAGGCCCCTACATTTCATCCGAGCCCCCGGGCTGTAGCCCCTGCTACCCCACTTCTCGTCGGCTCTTCAACAAGAAAATATTAAAGAAAAATATTATGATTTCCCCTAGATTAAAACCTGGGTTTTGTGGCATGGAGGTCGTGTATAGTTCCTTCGCGCTGAGTTGACGTACAGTCCCGTTAGCAAACAGTTTGTGCCATTGCAATAGAGGGTGGAGCGTCTTAGAACTCGTTTTCGCGCGGGGAAAAACGAGTTCCGCTCTACTGCAATGAAACGAACCGTCTGCTAACGGGATCGGACGTCAACTCAGCTGGAACAGACTATAGGTCTAAGTTAAAACATCACAAGACATAAAAACACCAATTTAATCACTCTGGGATTAGGACGGTTGAGAGCCACCTAACCATGCCATCATAGTAGAAAACACTTTTTCCACACAATTAACATAAAAATGAGGGAGGCGAAAACCTGCGACTTTCTTCAATCACCGATTATTGTAAAGATTCCTTGATCACCGATTATTAGAAAAACCGATAAAGCGACTCCATCTTCAAAGAACCATCTGAAAATGTGACAGTAGTCCCCCTTCGTAATATCTTCTTGCAGTAGTGAATCACCAACCCAATGTTTTCAACATGAAAATGTAGTTGACAAACAAATGGAATTTATAATACGTGGTAGGGAACATGGTGTCGTGCATTAATCCGTTGCCGAGAACGATCTGCAAAGCCAGAAAACAAATACAACTTCAAATAAAACCGAACAAAATGGTTCCAGCGCAAACCAACTACAGTGAAATTACGTTTGCATCTGCTATTGCTTAGCTATCAAAGATTGGTCATCTGGGGAAAAAAAATCATCAACTACCGAATTTCAAGTAATGCATTCACAATAATGAACATAATCAATATAAATAATTATACTGATAAGAATTAATTTGTGCCTGCTTAAGACAACTAGCAGTATGGGTGCAATAGATGTTTTGAGAACCCACGTTTTTCAAACTCAAATATTCTATATGACCCACGATGGAAAGATTCGGCGGGTCTTGTATAAAAAAAACACTGCCCCGGAGGAGTGTTACTATTTGGTTAATTATGCTATCCTGAGAAGGGTAATTATATCCGGGAAAAAAATTATATATATATATGAATATGCAGTGTATAAGATCCAAAAAGGTGCCAGACGCTGTAAAAGTGAATTTTCAGGATTGTGTGTATGAATTCAGATTTCCTGTTTTTAGCAGAAACAACCGTACACCTATATCACCTTCCTCCAAGATTATTTATTACAAGAAACGAATTTCTGACTGACACTGTATGGCTACATGTTTTTCTAGGACAATCCATTTCGCACCGTCTGGCCACGATTTGCATTTAATTGCAGGGCAACATGATATTAATAGGGCCGATTATCTCAAAATGCAGGTCTAATGCGCCTTTCAGATTCCCCATTAATAGCAGCCCAGCTCTCATGGAAATCTAGACGTGCCATTTGCACTCTGACATGGGTTCGACCTGTAGGTCAGCAGTTGGCGAGCAAAATGGAAAAGATTCGTGATCGGTGCATACGGCAGAATTCATGACAAGTGCTTATGGAATATAAGAACGAGTTGGAGAAATCGTAGGCTGGTTGGATGGATGGATGGCACATGTTCCACCCATCCCTTGGCAATGACGTGTGAACCAGAGATGTTCCAGTACCGGTGTTAGGGACCCGTGACAAGAACAGGTGTTGCAGCTGTGAAAGCGTGACGTACACGTGAAACACGAACAAGGGACTGCTACAAGTTAAGCCTGAAGACCCTAAGAAAGTAACAAATGCACTCCCCAAAAGAAAAAGAACAAAACGGCCCAAAGGATAAAAAGATTCATGAGACATGTTTAAAGAGACAAGGTCTGCTGAATCCTGTAACAAGAGTTGCTCATACTACGGACGCAATGTCTGTCACACAATACATATACAACAAGTCCGAAGAGTTCAAAACTGGCAACACCCACTGTCAAACACCATCTTCCAAGCGGCCAAGCTTGGGAGCTCACAAAAGATGAGCGAGGGAGTATAATGAATGACTAAAGGAAGACAGCTGAATAGACAGGAACTGACGTCACCGTTTCCACATTAAAAAAAAAAAAAATGTCTTCCATTTCAACTGATACTAATAGGTGGCGTCACCATCATGTATTGCAACTTTGTGTCGTCATTGATTTGAACGATTAATTTTCCACAGCAACGAAATTGTAATGATTCAACCGTTTCACTTGGTCTGTTTTCCGGAAACAACTTTGGACTTCAAAAAACTTGAAACCCACACATTTCTCGGTAGATGGTGGTAAATATTGCACATTAAAGCCAATTTTAAAGTGGAAAAGGTTAAAATAGAAGTACTGGAACAAACCGTTATGGCCAACGTGAATTGAACTGAGTTTAGAAAGTCGCCAGAGAGCCTGACATCTGTTGACACTGGATAATTTTAAAAATCCTTGAAATTACGCATTGTAGCCATTTATGGAAACCTTGAACGCAGTAGATGCTAACATTAAATTCACTGTATTGCCCGAACAGCTAATTTTTGGAAAAAATTCACTGAGCAAAAAGTGTTTCTTTTGATGTTCTTCACCTGTTGCACATAATTTGCAGTTTCCAACCCTTTTCTAATGTGTTAAAAAAGGCAGTTTTAAACTTATTTTCATAGCATAAGCAACACAGATCAGGATACGGAATTCAGGATTTCTTTTCCTCTACCGTATTCTATTATCTCAATCACTTAAATTATGTACCAAACTTGTATTTAATTTATATAATTGGCTACAAAGCAACGACATGGACGTAAACAGTAGTCACGATCTACAGCCAAACCGGCTCCTTTGCGGACACGGGGATATAGACAAATATACCTTATTTGGTGTCCACAAAAAAAAACTTTTGTCGGTAGAGTTCAAGGCCGTCCTATATAATTTACCTGGCTATTATTTCATCCTTAAACTGAAATATCGCATAAATTAATTCCTCACAAGCCAGTTCTTTGATATGCAGTTTTAAAAACGAAGTCAGAAGTGCCTGTCACCTCCAACTGTTGTAGTCATCCTTAGGTACCGCCTATGCTATTGTACTTCCTGACCTCCTCTCCAAACCCAGCGAACGAGAACTGAATTCTGAATATCATCAAACCTTCGGAGATCAGGGACGAACTAGTCACCTCACTAGAGTCGTAGCCTTGCTTGGTTACACAATTATTCTTACAAGGGAACCACTGTTGTGGAAGCTCGCACTTTGAAACGAGATATATCACAAATGATATTCCCTAAGCTCCTTATTAAGAATATGAGATCAGATTTTTGTGCTTATAAAAATTTTTATAAAAATATTTGAAGTCCAAAAATCGGACTTTTTAAACGGAGTCTGATATTTTTTATTGGCGTTGTATATGGTGATTACTTTTGAACGCAATTCGAATAAAGAGGGTGATAGTATTCGACGGATAAAATTACACGGGAAATCATTAAGAGTAGTTAAAAAATTATATCAAAACTAAGCTTTTTAATGCCGATATTTGGCGCGTTTGGCTATGGTTTAGAACACGGGTCTTCAACCTTTTTCAGTCCAAGGGCCAATTTTGCTTATTCTTTCTGATCCACGAGCAACACTACCTTTATAGCAATATTAGGACTGAAAAAAAAAGCGGATTTAGTGGTATTGTATCAGCAATATTACTGTATCAGCAGCTTTTCAGTCCTAAATGGCATATTAAAAAATTGAATGCAGCTGGAAGTTGTAAGTAGAAAATTGTTTAACTTTCATATACAGCAAAATCCGTCCGTAACGATATTTTCTAGGGACCAGAGAAGTTATCGTTACAGACAAGATTGAACCTGGGGCATTCTATATCTGTCGGGATAAGGATGGAAACATCGTTAAGTATAGAATTTAATGTACGTGTACACCAGTTTTAGAGTAACTGCAAAATTGTTATTTTAAAAATTTTTCGCAATTCACTACAAATTTACTCAGGACCTACCCATGGGCGGATTTGCCATTTTGCCGCCCTTAGGGTCCTTTTTTCCGCTCGTCCGCCTCCCACCGTCAATCAGTTATATTAATATAAAAAAAATTACATTTAATATACGCCAAAAACTTTTGTATTTACAGTAAATATGTTGAAAAACGAACTCATAATTTGAAACGAACATTAAACAATATTAACTAATATATTAAAGTATTATCTTTTCTTGGTATATAATAAATCAAATTCAATGTTACTGAAATAAATTTTAATTTTAGCAAAAAATAAATAAAAGCCCATTAAACACTGGTATTTAAATGGAAAGCACCAGGACTAGCCTTCTCTGTAAAATATCTGATTACATATACTATCGCATGTTATCTATTGATTTTGTTATATC
>QLNU02015221.1:6538-65655 GCA_006491805.2 Dysdera silvatica | reverse complement strand
TATAGAAGCCTTTTTTCCTTTTGCGACCTTTAAAAACTCATCGGCTTTGTGAACTGAATCCTTATGATAGAATAAAGTTCTGTCTTAATGTTGACTGAACTTCTCCAAGGTCTTCTTCCAATTATTAAACTCTTTTGAAACAAGTTCATCTGTGGCTTGTGTCGATCTTAAACTGACTTCATGGGGTGAAAAGAGAACACACAAAATTTCTATAGGCACTGTTTTCTGCATTTAGGCAAGTTATGCTTACTCAGTTCAGATGGGCAGAACCTCCAACTACGGTGAGATTTTCCTTGACTTTATACAGCACTAATGCGAAAATTGCAATTTGCATATGATTCCCAAAGATTTTTTAGCACTGTTATCCTATCGGCATCGGTGATGTGCTGATGATACCAGTATTTTCTACAAAAATACTAAACTAGACGATTTTGTTTTCACTGACCTCTTCTGATGTCAAGGTCTTCATAGACTATTTTAAAAGGAAATTTCGAACACTTAACACATGTAAAACTTTTATTCACTAACTCCATAAATAGATTTAACCCTAAATTTGTTGAAATGTTAATCAATAATGTTCCCATCTCACTTTCTAATGAAACGAAATTTCTGGACATCACATTTCAATCTAACCTACGATGGGGCATTCATGTAAACTACATTTGTAACACAATTTAGTAGAAACATTAGTATACTACGCAACACTGCTTTCTTCATACCTTTAAATACATTAATCCCCTTATATTACTCGTTCATTTACTCTTACCTCTATTATCGTCATTCTGTCTGGGGATTTACAACTAAGTATTGTATACGTAGAATTCAATTCCTTCAAAATAGATTCTTTGACTTAATTAAACTAAAAATACCCGGTGAAATCACCAATACTCAGATCTATAGTCAATACGGCTTCTTACCAATTAATAAACTACTTAATTATAAACTTTCCTTTTTTAATGTTCCAACATATTTATAATATCCCACACACACACACACACACACAACGACTCATGTCCGATCTTTCTTCAAGGGCCCCAACATCATTTCCAACTTCCTCGCTCTCCAACTATAGATCCAATTTTTTCAGAATCAATATTGGATGTCGGACATTGAACCATGCATGCCCTAAAATATGAATACTTTACCTTCTGAATTACAATCTCTACGTTCTTATCTACTGTTTTAAAAAAAACAACTCCATGTTCACTTTCTCAATATTTTCACTAACAATTAACAGGTTTGTTTTTTTCCCCCTTAAATAGCTCTACCTTGTGGTGTTTGTGGAAATGGGCATTGGGCAGAGAGAGCTCGTCAGAACTCCATCTTTACTCTTTGCGGCCCAGGCAGACCTTAATTTCGGCATCTGTTTATTTAATGCATATTCACAATGATTTTATTACCCTTTGTTTTGTTTTCATTACATCTTAATGTATTTTACTTTATGTTGGTTTGCCTAAAAAAAAGTTACAAAAAAAAAGTGGGGGGTAGATTTCTTGACATAATAGAATGACATGGTAGAAATATCTGCAGTCAGAATTTCAGTCAGGATATAAACATGCATATTATCACAACACCATGTTTGGCGCAGTATAGCCCAGATGCTCTTGCGCCATAAAAATCCAAACAAACAAACAATAAACCTCACCATCTCATATTTTGATGAAATTTGGTACATTTGTACTATTTATATAGGCTTGTAAAAATACCAAATTTTATTGAGATTGGTCAACTCGTTTTGAAATTACAGATATTTAAAGTTTTCAAAAATCGACCGAAAAAACATGAAAGGCAATTTTTTGAATTGATGTGAAAGCTCTCCTAATTGAGATAATGAGCTGGGCTAGGTATCATTTTACAGCATTTATATTACCCTTTCCTATGATATAAAACACTATATGGGTTAAGACAAAAAATATTTAGTCAAATTTAAAATTAAATTTTTAATTTCTCAAAAAACACATTTTTAAAAATTTTCAAATTAATACCAAGAATATCTGGTATAGGTGTAAACCACCTGGCAAAATATAAATATGGGACGGTAATGGGTTCCAGTGTGAAAATAATTTAAGACTGAAGCTGGATTTGTCAGTAATGCATTTTATTCTTATGAAAAATTCAAGAACACTAAGATTTACACTTAGAAATTTTTAAATTCTTTTATAATACGTCAAACATAATTACGAATGATATGATTATCCGAGCTACCACTTTGCTTCATACATTACAGTTATGTAGCCTGTTACATTTTTTAGTTGAAGTTAATGAAGAGATGTCGACAGTTGCATTTCTAAAAAATGTGAAGCCTGTAAAAAAATTTCAATCTATCCTTTTTGTAATATATTTCAAAGTGTGGGTGAAGATCCGAAGTTTACGTAATCATCTACGACTGCTTAGAATATAATACGGCTGCTGTTTACACATTTCAAAAGAAACTCTTTGAATAAACTTTAATAAAGATAAATGCTATAAAATGACTAAAATAACTAAATTAAGAGAGCTTTCACGTCAATTCAAAAAATTGCCCTTCATGCTTTTTTTGGTCGATTTTTGAAAATTTTAAATATCCGCAATTTCAAAACGAGTTGACCAATTTCAATAAAATTTGTTATTTTTACAAGTCTGTATGAATAGTACAAATGCGCCAAATTTCATGAAAATCTGAGATGGTGAGGTAAAATTTTTATTAAAATTATGTCAATTTGACATGGAATGACCCTATATATAAATTTGCAATTTATTTCAAATTATTGGGGGCTTGGGCCGCACGTGCCAATGTAACTCCACGCCTGTGATAATACTTGTTGTAATGGTAATTTAATCGTTTCCACAGTTTTCTGTTTTTTAATAATATTTAGTATTTTTTGTAATGAGATTCAGTAGCCCCTTGAGGAGATACTTGGAAATAAATTAAATTGCGCCACAAAAGAAATTATTATGAAAATAATTAGTATTTAGCGTGAGGGGCGCCATATCACCTAATTCCATCTCCGGTACCTTGCCTGTTGAAATTTTTATTTTAGAGTTGCTTTGTTCGTCATTAGATGGCAGCACACAATTTAACAGGTTTCGGAATTTTTTTTTTACTAAAAATTTCCACATAGGCATGGGCGAAAAGTTCACAAGGAAATTTACGGGCTTACAATTGTGGGGGAAGGGTTATGGAGCTACGTCAATAAATATTCATATGTATATATACAAAAGAAATAAAACACAGGATACCAGGGAGGAAATTTACATACCAAAGGTTAAGCAATGAAAAGATCACCCAAGCTTTCAGACGCGTCAGCAGTTTTTCATTGCTATTTTACCAGTGTTTAACCTTTTGTATGTAAATATATATATACGAAATTCCATTGCAATGGGAGGGTCTGAACCCCCACCCTGCCTAAGCCAGTGAATTTTCGATCATTTTAAACAGTTTAAAATGAACAGTCTAAAATATAAACTAATTTATTATTTTATATATTTGAACTTTTCTTAAAGTGTTAAAATATTTCTGTATTTTTCTAAAGTTCAAAATTTTTCATGGGGACAGAAAGAGCAAGAGAGGGAGATGGTGGAGAGGGAAAGGGAAAGAGCTTTATCTGATAAGTTCAAAGCATGATACAAAATTTTCGTTTATAGCATATACTTATACAGCTTACCTATACGTGAATGTTAAAAATTATTGTATAATAAATTCCCCCGTGAAAACTCACAAAAATCTCGCCCCAGAGGCTTTGTGTGTTGACCATATTTGGCAATTGTGTTATCCCTGCGGAGGGTAATAATACCTTACATCTTTACATACGGAGAAAGAGAGCGTTGTTTCCTGTCCTCATTCGTCTAGCGGTCCAAGACACTCCGGGCTAAACGGAGGGACCCTGGTTCGAATCCAGGATGGGGACGGCGTCTCTTTTTCTCCTAAACAAGAAAGGCTCTAGTTTGAACATATCTATACGTGAGTGTTACAAATTATTGTATACACTTATAAAATTTGTTTTAAAAATCGTTTTTCCTTGCTCTATTTTTAGCTAAATAATCAATTATTTCTTCACAAATAATAGCGAAGTGACGTTTGATCTTACTGCACCGGGCTCCTCAAAGAAGGTGGCCTTAGATATTTGTCAATTTTGTCTATGATATAATCTGGCCCTGGTGCCTGCCGATTAAAGCATTCGCTGTCAAAAACAATGCAGAACTTACCTATTGCAATGAAAAACTACAATAAGGGAATAAGTCGCTGAATAGGAGCAATACTGCGGCCAGCCTGAGTTTCCTCACCCTTATAATAGGGTTTTTCAAAATAAATTATTTTAGAATTTTATTTTAAATTTTTTGTTTTGAATAAAATTGTACATGACAATGGAAATTGTTCTTTGACGTTAAAAATATATTCAAAATATATTTCTGTTGTATAGTACGTTACAGTTGGTCCTACTTATATAAAAAATATCCCAGTCTTCTGTTTTTTGGCAAATATATAAATAACACTTTTGTGAAAGTTGGAGTTCTTTTTCATATTTGTAATAATTTTTTTTTTCAATAGGGGACAAGGATAACTTTGACAAATGCAATAAAAATTACTATCGATACCACTAGATGGCAGCATTATCGTTAACATAAGCTATTAGAAAATTGCTTATCAGATTAAAATTATTTCACTCTTACGCGGCTTAAAAAATTAAAACAATCGATATTTATAAATTTAATTGATGTTTAATTTGACGAACTCACAGATTTCATGCTGAAAATACGATAAAATAGGAAATGAAAATACGATAACGAGAAATGCTTTCGGAGCCGCGCCCATTGAGATCTACAGTTAAACATTTATGGCTGGAATGCAGAAATTGCATTGCTTATGATCCGATGTCAGTCCTACCTTCAGATTGTGGCGCCATCCAGTGACAAAAAATTGCGAAGTAGTTAATTTGACCTCGGACAAAATTTCGGGTACAAAACACAAATTTTGCTGAACTTTTATAATTAAGATTTGCTTAATTTAAATTGGCAATGGAAATGTGTTTCAAATTGATATTAGGCAAGCAATGCTTACTTGCTTATATGGACAGCACGCCACTGTGCAGTATTAAGTATCATAAAAGAAATGGATCTGCCGTGGTGCAGCCTAATTTGCCCATATAGTCGGGCTAGACCTAGGTCCCGAGTTCGATACCTGACAGGGCACGATCGTCTTTTTTTTTTTTTTTCTTAAAAACTAGTTTGTCCTGCCAAAGGAGAAATCAATCGGGATATAAAAAGAAAATAAAAAAATTGCTATTAAAAAAAAGCGAGTATTAATTGGAAAATATTAGAAATAACAACGAAAGTAGTGCTACGCTTCTGCATAGATGCCCGGATTTGTAGTACCGTCACTTTTTTTTTCTTTTTTTAACTAGTTTGGTTCCGCCAATGAAGCGACACACTGCGGGCTTTATCCATCAGACACGTTACCCTGGTGGCTCCGAGTTTCGGGGGTCCTCCTTGTCAAGGGTTTCCGCCTCATCCATGGCCTTCCTGTCCACACCTTTGGCTGCTGAGGGTGTCAGGTGTTTTTGCTCGTTTGGCTGAAGTTCGTGGTTGGAAAGACTACACAACATACACTTTACTTATTTCTTTTAAGGTCTGATAACCTTTCATTTGCATTCAGTTCTCCATTTGGCGCTCATTTTCCTTTTCTTACATTGGTCCTTAAACCTACCTTCTGGAAATACAGTGCCGCTTGTTCGACCAACTTTTCCAAATCCTTCATTATGCGCACAAACACACACGTTGCCCTGGAAGCAGCAGCTACGCACGGATAATAATCCACCTGTATTCATTTTAGTTGCACATGCTCTATGTAGATAGCCGAGAATAGACACATCATGTGGGAAGAGGGGATAAAAATTTTATTTAAATTTATTAAGTTAATAAACACTGAAACATTATTTTAAAATTGGTGAAAATTGACGGGAAATAAAAAGAGTCACCAAAAAATATCAAATGAAAAAGGCAACAAAATTAGTTATGAAAAAAGTGGTAAAAAATGTTTAAAAAATAGATTGCAAAAAAAATGGTTCTCATGGGTTCAAATTCAGTAAAAACATTTATAACGTTTAAAAATCCTTGTTTGTAGACAATGCAAATTATAACGCATACACAGCTAAAAAGCTCCACGCTTTTACTCAATTAAAGTTTTGTCGTTTCGAGTAGGTGGAGAATGGGCCCCAATGTACCATTCACAACTATTGCGAAATAGCATCAATTCCTCAAATCGTATGAATCTGATTCAATTGCAGCGATTTATCTTCAAGTTCGGAGTAGGAGAGAAGAAAGGAAAGCTTTTAAAAAATAAAAACAAATAAAAGGTTAATGCTTCCAAAAACATTTATTATCATATCATATAAGCAAAGTTACAACGACAAAGAATAGAGAAGTCTTACAAACTTCTGCACATAGCAAAGCTGAAAAGTTAAGTTCATGTTGATTTGCAACAACAGGCAGCAACTTTAACACAAAATATTTGCAGAAAAACTTAGTCATGACGTCACAAGGCAGCTAGGTACAAACGTATCATGTAAAAAAATACTAATCAGTGTAGCAAATTTTCATCGGATAAACAAGCCTTCAATTGTCTTCGGATGCTACAGGCAACTTGGCAACTCTTTCAAGTTTACTTGAGGATACCAATGTACCGTTGTCTTCATTCATTGGATTCACTACTGGCATGCTGTCTGAATTTGCAAGCTTAGTTGCAGTATTTTGATCTCCTTCTTTATTTGGGATAAGGCTTGGTGGCTTTTCAGCAACTAAAGTGAGATTCGGTGGCTTTTCAGCAAATGGGATAAAACTCGGTGGCTCTTCATCAATTGAAATAAAACTCGGAGGCTCTTCATTAATTGTGATAAGACTCGGTGGTTCTTCAACAATTGGAATGAGGCTGCGTGGTTCTTCATCAGTTTGAATAAGACTCGGTGGCTTTTCAATATCTTGGATAAGACTTGGTGACTTTTCAATGCCTTGGATAAGATTTGGTGGTTTTTCAGTAACTGAAATAAGGCTCGACGAATTTTCAGCAATTAGTATAGGACTAGGTGGCTTTTTAACAATTGGGATAAGACTCAGTGGCTGTTCAGAAATTGGAATACGGTTCGGTGGTTCTTTAGTAATTGAGATAAGGCTTACTGGTTCTTCAGTAACAGAAATAACACTCTGTGGTTTTTCAGAATTTGGGATAAAGCTCGATGGCTTTTCAATATTAGCAGAACTCGTTTCCTGAATTTGTGAATTTTCTAATTTTCTTGTTTGAACTATCTCAGCTGTTTTCAATGGGTCTTGATTTGCTGAGATTAAGACATCTTTTTCTTCAGCAACCGAGATATTGTCAGAAATACTTGCTACTTTATTTACGTCCTTGGATTTCTCAACGGTCTCAGGATGCTGGGCAGAATCATCAAAGAGGCTCCCAGATTTGTTAAGTAATAACTGCTGTCTTGCATTTGGTAATTCGTCATGCAGTGCAAGCAATTTTGAGTTTTCTTCTTCTTCCCCAGACCTTTGATTTAAGAATGGTTTACTTTCTTTGTTGATCAAGATGCGAGATGTGTTTTCGTGAGCCATCTGTGAATCAACCACAGAAATATTCTTCCTTGAATTGACATCGTGTTTTTCAGAAGAAAGAGATAATCCTTTTCCAATTTTAGGATTACTCTCATCAGTATGATTGTCGAACTCAACCTCTATTTGATCATGCCATTCTCCATGGATATTATGCATTACTGGCTCCAAATCTAGATAGTTTTTGGCGTAGGCAGTTCGATCAAGTTTATAAGCGTTCTCATAATGTTCTTCATCAACAATGTAATTAATAACATTATGATGGATTAATCTCTTCCGCATACTCTCTTCGGAATTTTTTTGATGGTGATCGTGATTTAATGTAATTTTCTCATGGCGAAAATCTAGATTCATTTCAGATTCCGTCTTCTGACTCTCATTCTCCACTTTTTGCTTTTCATTCGAGTCATTATTCAAATTCATTATTCTTTTGTGGTCGCTTTCGGTAATTTTTAAATTTGCAGGAGTAATGGATTCTGGTGCCTGTTGGTACGAATTACTAGTATTATCTGATTTATTCAAATTTTCATCAATCATAGAAGATCGATGATTCAAAGGGTCGTCAACCGATTCATTTGTAAGATCCTTGTTTCTAGTCAGAACGTTGCTTTCACTTGAGTTATGATCTACAGCTTCGGGGTGTTCTACTAAAAGAGACACGTTACTTTCATTGACGATGGTATGACTTGGTAGAGAGTAAAAAGGGATTGTCACTTCAAGATTTTCGTTGTGACTTTTGCTAGATATATCGTTAACATTTTCAGATAGGGGTGTATAAATCTTTCCGTTTTCAGATGCTGCACTATCTATTTCAACTGGCATACTAGATATTTCAAATTCTACACTAGATGCATCAGATGCTGTCTCAGATACTTCAGATACTCTACGAAATGCTTCAGATGCAGTACCAGATATTTCAGATGCTCTACCAGATGCTTCAGACGCGATCATAGTTGCTGCATGCACATTATTAAATACTTCAGACGCGGCCGTAATTGCTTCAGGTACGACATTAAACAGTTCAGGTGCGGCCATAGTTGCTTCGGAAACGTTATTAAATGCTTCATACGCATTATTAAATGTTTCAGACACAACATTGGATGCTTCAAGCGTATCAGTAAATGCTTCATGCGCATTATTAGATGTTTCGGACATATTGTATGCTTCAAGCGTGTCATTAGATACTTCATACGCATTATTAGACTTTTCAGACATATTGGATGCTTCAAGCGTATCATGAGATACTTGATACGCATTATTAGATGTTTCGGACACATTGGATACTTCAAGCGTGTCATCAGATGCTTGATACACATTATTAGATGTTTCGGACATATTAGATACTTTAAGCGTGTCATTAGATACTTGATACGCATTATTAGATGTTTCGGACACATTGGATACTTCAAGCGTGTCATTAGATGCTTGATACGCATTATTAGATGTTTCGGACACATTTGATGCTTCAAGCATGTCATTAGATGTTTCATACGTATTATCGGATGCTTCATACGTATTATTAGATGTTTTGAACATATTGGATGCTTCAGACGCGATGCTAGATTCTTCATATTTATTAATAAATGTTTCAGACATATTGGATGCTTCAAGCGTATCATGAGATACTTGATACGCATTATTAGATGTTTCGGACATATTGGATACTTCAAGCGTGTCATCAGATACTTGATACGCATTATTAGATGTTTCGGACACATTGGATACTTCAAGCGTGTCATCAGATGCTTGATACACATTATTAGATGTTTCGGACATATTAGATACTTTAAGCGTGTCATTAGATACTTGATACGCATTATTAGATGTTTCGGACACATTTGATGCTTCAAGCATGTCATTAGATGTTTCATACGTATTATCGGATGCTTCATACGTATTATTAGATGTTTTGAACATATTGGATGCTTCAGACGCGATGCTAGATTCTTCATATTTATTAATAAATGTTTCAGACATATTATTAAGCGCTTCAGACACGATATTAGGTGCTTCATTCGCGTTATTAGATGTTTTAGAAGCGACACTAGTTACTTCATGCGCATTACTAGATGCTTTAGAAGCAATGTTAGCTACTTCAGACGCGGCATTAGCTGGCTTAGAAGCAATGCTAGTTACTTCGGGCGTGGCATTAGATGTTTCGGATGGGACATTAGGTGCAGGACTTACCAATTCAGGTTCAATACTGGACATTTTAGATTTAGCAGTTGAGGAAACGCTTGGAAAATAATTAGACATGCTTTGATTAAACACTTTCACATTGTAGTCTTCTACATCATACAGCACCGCAGAATCAGACTGTACACTGTCCATTTTACGGCTTAAATTAATTTCATTATCTACGTTAACATCCAAAGGTCCTTTTTTTGTTTCTACGGTAATTTCTTTTGTTATGAATGCATCCTCAGAAGCATTAATTTTTAAGCTTGCGTTTTCTTGCAGAGTCTTGCTTTCCGTATTCATTGTCATTAAATCGACATTGGTCTCTGAAGTTTGATTCACGATTCCAGAAACATCGTCACCAACATCTTCGTTTTCATGTGCATCATTACCAAAATCTTTTGCTTCAATCTCTGTTCCAGGTTGCGTTTCTAAATTGGGATTCAGCGTTGTAAGGTTTGAAACGTCCGCACTTCGTTTATCAAGCTTATGCACAGAAAACAGTTTTCGCAAAAGAACAGAATCATCAAACATATCTGTCTGCATTTGTCTCATTAAAAATTTTAACGCATCGTCAGTCGAGATTTCCGCATTGAATGCAGAATCTTTTACAGCATGAATACGATAATTCAACGATTCCAAACTCTGCAGATAATCCAACAATTGTACATGGTTGCAAAATTTCAAACTTAAAACCAAATCTGGATCAGCTCCTGATCCTGTGAAAGAAGGAGGAGATTATTAACTTTATGTTCTATAACACTCAAATTATACATCACAAAACTCACACACTCCAAAGTTACTCGAATCACACATTATAATGTTACTCGAATCACACATTATAATGTTACTCGAATCACACATTATAATGTTACTCAAACATCCCACATGTTAAAATGTTATTCGTATTATACATTACAACTTTACTCAAATCACACATTACAGTGTTACTCAGACCACATATTACAATGTTACTGAGATCACGCATTACAATATTACCAGTGCCCTCTTTTCCAAGTTTATACTGACAACGTACAAAGGTTAACCAGGGCTTACCATAACTAGTAAAATTTGACACTGGTCGGAATATACGAAATACAAATGAAGAAGGTAATTATACGGCTTGACATTTACTGCCCTTATGCCGTATAGTTACAAACAATGAAATAATGTTTGTATAATTATACAAACAATATTTTGTTGTTTGTAATTATACGACATGACCTTTACTGCCCTTACTCGGTGTGATTACAATGAAATATTGCTTCTATAATTATATAGAAGCAATATTTCATTGTTTGTAATTATACGACGTAAGGGCCTCAAAGGTCACGCCCCGTCGGGATCTACAGTTTTCAAGGACAGGATCCGAACTTCTGCCACCTAGGGAACCAATTCCCGAACTACGGTGGTCAAAAGAACGTCACGTGTCCTACAATACCATTGGGTATCGTTAATGGCAAGAAGGACAAATGCATAACCACTATAAATGTCGATCCACAGAGATCAGAAATACTTAAGGCAGTGATTCTCAATGGGCGACGCGCGGGCCACATCCGGCCGGCAAACAGTAAAAACTGGCCCGGCTGCAAAAGAAAAGAAACTGAAAAAAAGAAACTGCGTCAAAAAGAAAATGAATAGCAAAATGTCGATCTTACGAGCGGAAATTTGACACATGTGTAATTAAATTTAACATCACCAATATGTCGTATACTCATCTCTTTTGATCGTAATTTAACTACATAACAATTGAGCCTTGGCTTTAACATGTTTAGCTTGCTTACAGTTTAATTGCTGTAAATAAGTCGGAGAGCAACACAAAGCCCTGAGATTTGCCAACACAAAGCCCTGAGATTTGCCTACACAAAACAAGTGGCGGCTGGTTTTCTTTTGATCAACCGCTACATTCGCACCCCCCTCCCCTCCACTCCAATTCCTTTCAGTAGCTTTAAGAAGCTTTGAGAATGAAACTTGAGTCGCGATAAATAATAGTAAAATAAATAATTATATGTCGGTTAATTCAAATAATTCCCTTTTATTTGTTAAGGGAAGAAATTTGCTTTCAACGAAAGGGTTGAAAACTCCAGTATTGCACTTAATGACATTCTATAACAGTAGATTCTAACCCAGGCCCTGCGGTGGCGCAGTGTGGTAACGCGTTCTCCTAGTGCGCCGCTAATCCGGGTTCGACTCCCAGCAGTGCAAAAAGAACGCTTACTCAGAGATCTCATAAAGATCGCACTGCTCACTGTAGTCCGGGGTTTGGTTCCCTAGGCCTTAAGAGGTTCGGATTCCTCGGAAAACAGTAGGTCCCGGCGCAGCATGACCACTGTAGTCTTTGAGCCGTAAAACCAAAAAACAAACAAACAGATTCTAACCCAGGTCCCGACGGACAGATAAGGGTCTGAGACAGGCATATGAGAGTCCGCGATGGCTATATAAGGGTCCTCTGAAGTTTGACATGCAACGAAAATTTCGTTCCTGGAATCTACATAGTAATGATTTTTTTACAAAACAATATTTATTATTTTCAAGGTTGAGCTTATAATTTTCAAAGTAGTTGTAGCCATGCTAAAATTAAAACATCAGTGGTAAGTATACAAAACATACTAATGGTAAATTGGTATGACGGTGTCATAGGCGTACGCAAGAAGTGTATAAGGGGAGGGGCATGCCCGTATCCAGAGGGGGACCTTAGACACCGGTCCCCCCCGAAACTAAATTTTTAATGGGACTTGGCTACGGACTTGCATGCTGTGATTGTATCGATACATGCTGCAAACGTTTTCGAACCTCCCCCCCCGAAATTAAATCCTGGCCGCGGCCTTAGGAGGGGGGTTACGGCGATACAACTCCATATATATATATATACAAATTTTCGTCGCAATGGGGGGGATTATAATTCCCATCAACTACCCCCTGCGTACGTCAGATGATGTGCACAATGTCTTGATACTCATACCTTCAACTCGGCAGGTTACGTAAGCTATATTTGCTATGTAGGCAAATACTATATTTGCTATGTAGGCAAATACTATATTTGCTATGTAGGCAAATGTGTATTTTATATTGTTTTAAAATCTATTATTAATGTAAACAGAGCATTTTATTAACTATTTTTTTGCTTATTGGAGGAGGGTACCACAAATTTTGATAGCAAGAATTGAAAAAGTCCTCAATCTCGTCCTACATGGATTAATTACGAAATTTTGGATATGATATTCTTCTATGATCTTGAATACGATATTTTTATATTGCAACTTATTTAAAAACTAATATATGGGAAATATGGGTAAGTAAATATATTCTCTTTACCTGTGAAAATGAATGGAAAAAATCCTTATTATTGTTGCTAAGGGGAATTTTTTGTTCACAGCTCATGAATCCCTCCCCCCACACTTCTTACTCATCACCATATCCACCACTGATGGTATATGCAAAAGAATACATATAATGAAAAATAATATATATATTACCATAGTCTGGCGGAGTGGCGAGCTTTACTGGCTGCACTTCGTCACCTCTATTCTCATCAATGTCTCCCTCGTGATGATGAGCTCCACAATAGCACATATCTTTGCAGACCTGGTTATCTGAAAGCATTCAATCATCATGTTAATGACTACTTTAACTATACACTTTCATATTACCTAGTGTTTCTCAACCGATGGGCCCTGGTATCAATTATACCTGGACGGGAGAGACTCTCCTAGAATTTGTTATTTTAGTTTTATAAGTTTTTCATAAATATTCCATTATGGAAATATCCTGAGGAGGAGGAGGAGGAGGAGGATAATAGCTGCGAATACGTTTGAAAGCTCAGGTCCAGAACGAATAAATAACATATACATATGCAGCAACTTACAGTGATCAAGCCGTGTATTTTTAAGTAAGGTAGGTGAGCCAATGGTGGACAGTATTCTCAAGGTGACCCACTTTACGGATTTTCCATAAGTTTGGTTTTTATCCAATAGCTAGCGCAATGCCCTTGTACGTAGTCATCTTCTAGCACCGTATGCTGAAACTCAAATCTTTTGGATTAACGGCCGCCTATTTATGTAAGTCAGCCTAGTATGAGAAACCCTGATCGATGGTAGTTTTAATTTTGAGGTACGCAAATATTTAAATAAAAATTACGTCCTTAAGTTGTGAAAAGTATGTTATTATCCATTTTTTGAAAGCTTGTGTCTTTCTCTTCAAGAACGCTTACATGCGTTGTAAAAAAAAAGTATTGCGCTTTAGCTACTTAGAATATAAAAACGTGGTCTTAAGGCATGTTCCTAATGTAGCCGGTGACAGGCCATCTTGGGAGTACGTGCATGCAGGTACGTGCCAATAGAGGCATGGGGTTTCCGCCCTCGTCTCGGAGGAGGAGGAACGAAAGGCATGGTTCGTCTCCGCCCCCCCCCCCTTAACTTAAATTAGTAAATTTTTGGCAGTGGTATATGTTTTTAACAACTTCTTCTTCTTCTTCTTCTCCTCCTCCTCCTCCTCCTCCTTCTTCTTCTTCTTCTTCTTCTTCTGTATTTCGCATATTCCGACCAATGTAAAAAACTTTACTAGTTATGGTAAGTCCCAGTCAATCGTTGTATGTTGTTGTCAGTTATGGTAAGTCCTAATCAATCGTTGTTTCTTTTGATGCCTCTGTTACGCACTTAATATATCATAACATACCACCAGCTTGGCAACACGTCTGCTTGACCGGCATAGTGAGCTTAAGTCTAAAGCCTCTGTGTTTATTTTACCATATCATATGCTTGCGTGATGACGGAGAGAGAGAGAGAGAGGGAGAGACTTCCATCCTGAAGTGGATTGATAATGGATGTGGTACATAGTGGCCTGGAAGGTAACGAAATGACTAATCAGCTGGCCAAGAAGGGTACATCTATCTTGCAGAGATCCTACGAGGCCACGACATTTCATTTATCAAGACTTGTAATACATCTCCATTTTCATAAAGTCAACGGACTGAAGATTACAAATAATGCTTTAAATAAAGCTTGGGAGGTTCTGTTTCACTCAAGGCGATTAATCCCGGATGCTCCCAGAACTACCGCAGTGGCAGAGTTTTGCATGCTAACGAGACGTGACTATCTGCAGGAATACTTATTCAGATTTAGATTGGCTGAAACCCCTGATTGCAATTTGTGCAACAGCGGTCAACTTATGAAAGAGGGTCATCTTTACGTGTGAAGTGCACTAAACGCTTTAAAATATATTGTTCATAAATATTGGAAAGCTAGAAGGCTAAGGACTAAGTAGTCAAACGCCTGGCATTCGCGGATATAATGGCCGCCTAACATAATTCGCCTGGCATAACGGATGTTGTTGATGATTGTGATGATGATGAAACGATGATATCAGACTTCCGTAGGCATTTTTATGTGAAAACAAAAAAAATATGTTCCGGTTTCTGGCAAATGTTAAAAGCCTAACTCACCTCATGAGGAAGGCTTTGCTAAATGTGGATATTGTTAATTAATTAATTTTTACACAAAGGCCCTCTGTAGTTCCCAGACATAGTTATCTTAAATATAATGTGAAATGTAATATAGTTAATAAAACAATAATATAAATAATAAAACTAATATTAATTAAAAATAATTATTTTATTGATGGTGCTTATTAATAAATAATATAGTACCACAGGTGTATTATAATATATAAAACATTATATAATAAATGGAATCTGCCATCACAAAGTTTGCTCATTCTTTCTTAGCTTCGGTAAGAACTTTTCTTATGACTGCATGATGTTTGATGAAAGCCTTTTAATCATACCATTAATAAAATATCCGCACCATTTAATCTATGAGCAAATGATGATCAATATAATTGTCTTATGATTAAGTCTTATGATTGCGTGATATTTGATGGAAGCCATTTAATCATATCATCAATAAAATATCCACACCATTTAATCTATGAGTATATGATGATCAATAAAACTATTCTCATAATTGCGTGGTGCCTGAAAGCCTTTTAATCATATCATCAATAAAATATCCCCACCATTTAATATATGAGTAAATGATGATCATTAGAACTTTTTTTATAATTGCGTGGTTCGATGAAAGCCATTTAATTATATCATCAATAAAATATCCGCACTATTTAATCTATGAGTAAATGACGATCAATAGAACTCTTTCTTATATTTACGTGATTTTCAGCAAGAGATGACATAAATCTCAGCTGCATAATAACATACACTGCCAACATGGCAATCGCACTCTTTCCCCACCTTCAGAAGAATTGAGCAATTTGAGTATGTATATTTAGACGAAAAAAAGTATTTACGCATTAAACTTAAAGATTACTGAAATCATTGAACAAATAAGCATGCTATTTCTATATAACTATACTACTATTATGTAAATAAATATACTTTTACAAGCAAAAATACTACTATTATAAAAGTAAATATACTACTACTACATAAGGAGAGTTCAAGTATTACATAAGCAATATTTTGGCCATTTTCAAGCCCTCCCTCCCTCTCCATGGTAAAATTATCATTGATCATCATCAAAGCAAAAATTAACATTGGTTAACATAGGAAAATAAGCACAACAGCAACAACCCCACCCCAAAGGTGCTTACGTAATGCTTGAACGCTTCCATAAGTAAAAATACTACTATTATGTAAATAAATATACTACTACTATACTACGAATAATAAGTAAATATGCTACTACTATAATACTTACTGAAATTCCTGATCAAGTGAATATCGTAGACTAAAAAGAACATGAAGAGCATTAGAATCAGACAGTTCAAAACGTACAAGATTGATTGAAAAAATCCACGAGAACCTGCAAAATAGATAAAAAAAATGAAGTTTAAAACAAATGCAGTGTTATTTCAATTATTTGAATTCCGATTATTGGAATCCCACATCTAGAACAGTAATGGCCAATTAAAATTGATAGAGGCCACCCAAATCACAAAAGTCATGGCCATATTTTTTTTATTATTTATTATACAATGTTTTTTTAGAATTAAGTATTGAGCATACACGTGTTATCAATTGATTATAACTTCATTCAACTTTTATTTATAATTTATAATAAAACAATTTATTTTTAAAAAAAAGAGTTGAAACATTTAATGGGCTTGATTGTATAAGCTAAGAGAAATACGCGAGGGACATGCCAAATAAGTCGGCGGGCCGCCATTTGGCAAAATAAAAGGCCACTTAATTTGGCCAATTCGCCCTCCTACTTAATTTTCCCAATATAAAAGGCCACTTAACCTTGCTATGATCAAGATAAAAGCCTTTTTGACCTTGCTGTGATCAAGATAAAAGCCTTCTTGACCTTGTTGTGATCACGATAAAAGCCTTCTTGACCTCGCTGTGATCACGATAAAAGCCTTCTTGACCTTTGAAGTATTTTGTCCTCGATTATCCGAATTCCTATTATTCAGATTTTTCCATTTAAACTGATCTCGATCCTCTGTCTTGAAGGTTGCTTGACTTTTCTGTGACCAAGGTTGTAGCTTTCTTTTTATTTGTAATGTTATACAGACCAGGTGGCCGGATTTTTCCATTAAACTGATCTCGAAGGTCACTTGACCTTTCTGTAACCAAGGTCACAGACTTATCTTTATTTCTAATGCTATACCAAGAGAGAGAGAGAGAGAGAGCGATCAACTATCCGAATTTTTCCATTAAACTGATCTCAATCCTTGATCTTGAAGGTCACTTGAACTTGATGTGATCAAGGTCACAGCCTTTTCGCCTTTTGCAATATTATGCCGACCAATTATCCAAATTTTTTATTATCTGGAATGTTCCATTAAGTCAGGCGCGGACTGGGCCCCCGGGCCGGTATGCCCTCATGGGCGATAAGATTCACGCCTCCGAATAGGCAAGGACTTGGGGCCCTCCGAAAATCCAAGGTATGTGCCTTTTGAGAGGATCCAGTCTGCTCCTGGATTGAGCTAAACTCGGTTTTTCATCTAGAAGGTCACTTGACTTTGACGCGATCAAAGTGATTGTCTTTTTGCCATATTTGCCAATCAATTATTCAGATCATTCCATTCAACCGATCTCCACAATTCATCTCGGTCACAACCTTTTCGTCCCTTGTAACACCATGCCGACAAATCATACGAATTGTTGATTATTCGGCATCAGAGAGAAGGGGAAAAAAGGTTGATTTTAGAAGTTAAGATTAGTTAGCCGGTGATTCAGTAGCCCAGTTGGCAAAAACGTCAAAACAGTTAGCTGATGGTCACGAGTTTAATCCAGCACCTTTCCTTTCTACCCTTTGTGTGTGTGTTAAAACGACTCTAGTATGTAGTATATACATTCCTTTGCGACCTTTGGTCGAGAGTTTCAAATTTATGTGGTTTTAAACAACGTGGATAAAATATGACACCAAAAAGCGTTGCCGCAATACATAAACAAAACTCGACAAATCTAGTCGCCAGTGAGTAGTGTTAATTTTCAATAAAATAGGGTGAAATGTATAGGCGTAATCTGGCGTGGGCAAAAGGGTACATTCCTCCTCCCCTCCAATTAACGCCATATTAAACCTCAAGTTACGCCTATGGTGAAATGGATGGCGTACCGATGTGAGTTGTTCAAATCGCTCGAGGAATGCACATAGAATGTCTAGATTTGCAACGAATCCTGTCAGAAGAAGAAGAAAAAGAAGAAAATAATCAAGTATTAATTTTCCAGTGGTAAACGTTGTGTTAAGAAACCGAAGGTGTAGAACAAAATGAAGGCTGACGCGTCGGCCTATGATTCTAGGAGCACTAACCGGAACCGCATTGCCGCTGTTGTGACGTCAGGTTGTGCTAAAAGTGCATAACTTGCATGCTTCCACGTGACGCAAAACGATATCATGTAACATTATGAGGGAAAAGGCCTAAAGGCAGAAAAAATAATGGATGGACGATTTAAAGAGTTGACCAGGGTTAAGCACAGAAAGTATTATCCATGGGAGTGAACATGGAATTATCCATGGGAGTGGAGATAGAATTATCCATGTCTGTGGAGATAGAATTATGCCCGGGAGTGAAGGCAGGATTATCCACTGAATGGGAACAGAGAACTGTGGTCCATGCTGTCATCCAACTTCCGAACTGGAGAAGACAATCGAAGAAGAAGAAACTCCGTCATAATGAGGTGAAAACGTGCCGAAAAAAAGCACCATCAAAATGAGTTTACGTAGCAGCTTCTCAGAACTACTTACGAATAATAGAAACTTCTAAAATTATTCTAAAGTTCAAACATAGTTAACAATTTTTGCCATCCACGCTTAAGCTCAAACTAGAGCTTTGTGTATAGGAGAAAAAGAGACATCTCTCTGACCCGGAGCCAAACAAGGGACCAAACGTATGACCCGTTGTACCTCTACCTATTCGGCCATCAAAGTACGAACGATGCCCCTTTTTCTCCTATACACAAAGGTTTTATGTAAGGTATTATTACCTTCCATAGGGCCGATTGTCGATTCCATAGTCGCGATTGTCGAATGGTCAACATACAAAACTATCCGGGCCACAGTTTTTTAAATTTTCGTGAGGAATTTTATAGATTATCGTTCGTGTCCTGATGGCTGAGCAGGCAGAGGCACAATGGATCACACGTTGGGCCCCTGAATCGACTCCGGGTCACGATAATGTCCCTTTTTCTCCCATAGATATAGCTCTAGCTTGAGCATAAGCGTGAGTGGCAAAAGTTGCTAGCTATAAAATTCCCCAGGAAAATTACAAAACCATACCCCTGTGGCTTTGTATGGTGACCATTTGGAAATCGTGTTAACTCTGTGGAGAGGTAATAATATCTTACATAAAATGAAGAACATCTTTAAAATAGTTCTTACACATACGACAACAGAATCGATAACAATTTACAAAGACTTACGAGTTTCACTCTCTTTTTCCTGCTCCATCTCCAGATCCGATTCTTCAGCAACGTTTACTACATCCACATCGATTACACTAATGCCACTCTTCATGGTTCAGCTGCGACTGGATGCAATCCGTGCACTTGCTATACTGAAAAATATTCCAGAATGTGCGTTGAGATCCGGGTGACGTCACATCAACATTTTCCTACCCACGCTGATGCGAAACTACGGTCTTCTTGTTCATACGTCATGTCGAAAGATGTCGGCAATGCAACATCAGTTCCGCATACTTGTGAGTCAGTCGTCATACCAATGAAATGATACCATACCTGTCAACAACTGTATGTGTTTCTGCATGCATTGCGGTATGCATACTGCATATGCGTTTTGCGTGAATACCATAAAGCTTTTAATATGGATAGTTACACAACACGTTTAAACTAATCTTAAAGGTATAATTAAATAGTAAGTCTTAAAATGTATTACTCGTTTATAGCACTTGTTGTTGTGATTAATCACAAGTAATTAGTTGACAAACACATCAAGTATTTTATATTAATGTGACCAATATCAATATATTCAAAATTATTTCCTAATGCATGAAACCATGTGTCAATCATGGTACTTGTATTATTATAAATAGCCCAACTGGTGTTGGATTACTTCTGACCACTGCACAAAAATTGGCCACAATAGTGTATTAATGTCAAATGAAAGTATCTATATCAAAATTATTTCCTAATGCATGAAACCATGTATCACCCATGATCCTTGTATTATTATAAATAGGCAGGGCTATCTCGAAAGGGTAAACGCCGTGTGTCAAGAAATTCTGAAAAATAGCTACTACGCGCCGCATACTCTCAAGGTCTCAAGAAAGTTTTTGTATTTGCTGGTTTGGGGGCAATTTTCAACGAAGTTCAGTCTTTTTTTACAAACTTAAATGGATGAATGAAAACAAATGAGAAAATGAGGAAAATCCCCTGAATCCCACAAGCCTCAAAATAATATCCTGCGTACGAACAGAAGAGGAATGAAAAACTGATGGAAGGGGCATGTGCCACCTTGGGCTTGGACCAACGATAGACGACCAGTCAAATGTCAGTCAGCGCGGCGCGATGACGTCACCAAATCCAGTAACTCCGCAATTACAATACTCTTTAATGACAGCACCGCTTACTCTCAATAATTTTCTTCAGGACAGCCCTGTAAATAGGTCAACTGGTGTTGGATTACTTTCGACCACTGCAACTAGCAGCCATCACAAAAATTGGCCAGCGTCTAATGAAAATATCTTTAAGTGTAAGGATTGTATTGCTATGATGGCTGTGCTGTTTTTAAAACTGTACTGTTGTAAGTACTGTAATATTATAAAAAGTACTATTCAGTATTTTCTTGAAACCAGGTAAATCTTAGAGAAACAAGATATCCAAGTGCCTTTTACCAATATATTTAAATTCTATCTTATTGTCCATTTAAATATTTACACAAATAAAACAAATTACATACTGGTGGAATCGAATAATATGCAGGGGTTTAAAAAAATTAATTTTCCAAATAAGACACGACATCGTATTTCGATTGTGGTTACTATGTGGCTAAACTATATCTTTACGACGTTTGTATTAGTACAGCGTCGAATGTTCAAGCATTTCATAACATATAATTAAAGAAAGTTTGGTGAAGTGCATATTCGTAGAAATTAGAAGGGATTGGAAAAAAAATATTTGGGAAAAAGTAGACAAAAGTTAAACGTATTCTTGCTAAAGCAAAAACCTTTGACTGAAGATGAACAAGGAATATTGCAAGAAGAGCTGGCAAAAATGATAGCTAATTTTCAACTCGACATCGAGAGGCGAAAGTCCAGAAAATTAATACAGATATAAATAAAAAATAGATAAATAGACAATATCAAAGAACAGGCTGAAATAGAGTGGATTGTATAAACAGAAGAAACCTGCACAAAACTTTACACAGCAGTGTGGAGAACGTTAATATTTTTCATGCTCTTATGTTCAATCGTAATATGCCCTTAATAATTTGATGGTCCTTGTTTATATATATGCAGTATTTCGAATGCACCACTACTCTGAACGCTAAGATCGCTTCACTTAGAAGGACATATAGCAGAAGCATGAAATTGGCACGTGCGTTACAGTGTAGGTTATATAATCATCTACTGAGATAAGAGTGATTTGGCTTGAATTTAAACCTATTTTTGTTGTTCCTGGCTACAAAAGTATATAAATTCTGCTCCACAATGAACCTGTCCCTCCCGCAAAAGGGTAAGTCGATTAAGGTAAAGATTAATGCAAAAGTGGTCATGAAATAAATCAATTTGTTTTCAGCTAGGCACAATAAATGGAGAGTATAGAAGCACAAGACAAATGACAATCTAACCTATGATTATAGAAATGCAGGGGCAGACTGAGCCGCCGGCCCATCAGCCCCGGGGATGGCCCGCCTTCATGAGGGATAAGACCTGCGCCCTCTGAAAGTCCAAGGTATGTGCCTTTAAGAGTACCCAGTCCGCCCCTGTACAAAAGTGACAGTTTCCGTCGATGCCGGGTATCATATTTATGCTGAACAACTTCTAAGGTCATTTTGTTTGATAATTGACGTTTTAAAGTGGTAACGTACTCTAAATGACTTTCATAACACCAACACTTTCCATAGCTTATGCATTGCTCGTCAAGTTATTCATAGCTTGTCACAGCTTTTCCATAGCTTGCCATAGCTTTTACATTATTTATCGTAGCTTATACATAACTCTTCATAGTTTATACTTGCCATCAGTAGCGTAGCTATGGGGCAAGGGGGCGGTCGCCCCAAGCACCACCGATTGGGGGGGCGGCAATTAGCTTTTAAAAAACAAAATTTATTTTGTTATTACCCATTCTGTGGTTGGCGCAGTATAACCCAGATGCTCTTGCGCCATAAAAAATCCAAACAAACAAACAAACCATTCTGTGGTTTTTATATTTTTTGACAGTCATTCACCCAGATCGGCAAAATATCTAGCTACGTTACAGCTTGCTATAGTGTTATACCTTTAAATAAAAGTTAAAGCCCTTAACCCAAATTAAATTAATTAAGATTCAATATTATTAAATATTTCGTTTTTCCAATGGATTTAAATATATAATAGCAGCTAGCTTGAAAGTCTTGTACACGCGCTCAATATGTGATAACCAAAGCATTGAAAGTATGATGTCATGATCCAGATGGATCTATAAATGATTTCATTGGCTCCCGTAACATCTCTTCCCATTGGTTAAAATTCCAATAGTCCCATTGGATAAAGTTTCGGATGTATCAAAACTATAAATGAGAAACATACAGCAAACTCAAGGAGAATGCCTTTGAATCTTGTCTGGAACCGACTGTAAGCGCGGCCGGGCATAGCTCGAAATGACCTCTTACGTAATTAAATGAAATATCTGTAATATCTTTTAATTTACGTGAATAAATTGTTGGTGTTTAGAAAGTGCATATTCTTCTCAACTTAACAATGGATCCCACGAATCTTATCAACATGTAGTTATTTACGATGCTGTACATCCAACAAAAATGTAAGTACTTTACATTTAATTTCCGCTCAAGGAACTGTTTAAGTGGGAATGAAAAAACCCACATACCTTTAAAAGGAAGATAGGACACATAGCTTATACTCGCCATGCCTTATACCTGCCACATATTATATTTACCATAACATATTTGCCGTAGCTTATATTCACCATGGCTTACACCTGCCACAGATTATATTCACCATGGCTTACACCTGCCACAGATTATATTCACCATGGCTTACACCTGCCACAGATTATATTCACCATAACATATTTGCCATAGCTTATACTTGCCATAGTTTATACTTACCACAGATTATATTCGTCATCACAAACTTGCCACAACTTATACATGTTGTGCACATTTATACTTATTCGTAGCTTATACTTGTTGTACTTATACTTTTTGTGGGCTTCCACAATAGAAATACTATGTATTCACTAAAATAGATTTCTTAACTGTTGCCACTTAGAATAGCAAGAAACGAAAACTTAATACGTACAATTTCTAAGATTGGCACAATACCAAATTGTTTCTTTTTATTTCATGTTTTCCAAATGTATATAATTTCACGTTCCAACGCAACAATTTATGTACCTGCGTTCTGAATTCTACAATAGTAATCAGTCTTCCATTTGCCATTAAAGTGTGTACACGTAATTATCGGAGACTTTGCCAAAAAGGCGCACAAAATTTCTTTTTTAACGTTGCATTATAATTATTTATATTTTTTGGCATATTATTTATTGAACTAACCCAAACATTTGAAGTTTCGATAAATATTTTTTTTTAACTGGGTGGATGTTGTTCTGTATGCAGGATGATTGAAAAAGATGTCCACATTATCAGACTGTATTTCCATAAGAGGTGATGGCGAATCCACGATGATGAAGATAACGCTCCTGCCTACCAATGCGATGAGGTATAAAGGCTGATTTGACACTTGGCGTAGTTTCAAGAGTTGAGAATAGGTAGGGCGAACCTGATGAAGTTTGATGAAGATGGGCAGGAAACGGTGAACGATGAATATGCAGTGAGACGAAAAGCAGCCAGGCCAAACGAAAAGGATATCAGATAACCAGAACGAGTGGATACGAAGAAAGCGGCAAGAGAACGAAGAGACACCATAAGGACGAACACAGGACATAAAGGATGAACAGAAAGCAGCCACGAACTCTGGAATAGAAAACATACTGCTGAAACCCTGAAGCATTCTTCGGAAGCAGACACCCAGCGATGGAAAGAAAAAGCGTTTGGAAAGAAAATGGCGGAGAGGGGGGGACAGAAAAGGGCAATTAAACCGATTAAATCCGAACCATTGATGCGAGGCAAAACCAGAGGCAGTAACCAGAGCAATAAACTTGGAAAAGGGACGTAAAAAGGGGAGCAAAAAAAAATAAAAAATAAAGGTGAAGGAAAGAAAAGGAGGAGCAATGTGTGTGCCGTGCGACCGCTCCCCCCGGAAACCAGAGCGGGGATCTTAACTGAGTTTAATTACTTGATTTCTTCACAATTTTCACTACACTGGTGATCTGCAAATCAGATCCACTGCGCTTGCCATAAGTGTAAGATATGGAAGGAGGGAGAGGAAGAAGAAGAAGAAAACTATGAGAAAGCCTTATCTTGCTTCCTTTACTTTGCTCAGTTTTCAACGTAATTATAATGGTCATTGTCCGTCTTTCTTAATGGACTTACAGACGAAATGAAACTTCTTTTCAATATCTCTTTTAAAATTATCTGATTGTAATAATTTTTGTAATTTTCCTCCCTTTTACAATATTTCCACCCTAGAGGTTTTAAAACACAAAAATATGTTTTCACGTAATGATGATGATGATGCAAAGATATGTAAAATCCTAATATTCAATCGATCAATTTTTATTTATGCATATCATATAGATTATGGTTTACAATGGATGCAAGACAAAATGAACGCATTTAAAGTTCTTACAACAGAGGCGATTAAATTCTTTGACACTCCAGAATGTATTTTTTTAATTCGGTCTTAAATTTACTTTTTGTCTTTGTTTCTTTTATTGATGTTGGTATGTTATTCCATACTTCGATTCCATAGTAATTTATACTAGTTTTACCTATATTTTAAAAATGCATTACTATAATACTCGTGAACGACGCATGATATACGTAAATGATGATATTCATTTTTCGCTATTCTCTCCATTTTTTTTAATGTAACCTGGTTTTAGCGAGAATCCGGGTATAACGAGAAAAAGTATTGATAGCTTCATACTTATCGTAAGCAAGTAAGACACTGTGCTTATAACAAACAGTTATTTTGACACTGGCGTAAGGTTTAAAAACACGACGTTTCGGGAGCCAACTGCTCCCTTTGTCAAGTGAAGGCAGAATGAAGAGTTCGTGAAAGTCCTAAGCTTATATACCCGCATGTTGGGAATCCCCATCTGACGTCATCTGGTGCGGAGCAGTTCCAGCTGGGGAAACCCCAATCGGGGAAACCCTCGCCGGGAAAATATGTATATACTTCCTATATATATATTTCTATGTACAGGCGAACCTTATTAACACAAACACGTTTAACGCGAGTTACTTTTAACACAAACTGTTTCCTAAATCCGTTAAATTGGAACAACTTAGTAATACCATCCCATCCTTTCTGGCTAGAATGAGCTTACTTTTATTTAACATGAACAAAATTTGTTTTCACCGTGAATGTTGGCGCTAGCGATGTTCGGCTGTAGACATCTTAAATTACTACACACAATCCTTAAATTGCCTTGGATGTACAGTGGAACATTAGAGGACACTCTTCGGAACGAAAAATTTGTCCGTAAAAGTGAGGTGGCCGTAAAAGAGGAAGATGATTTTGAAGTAGATGAAATATCACAAATCAATCCTTTAAATACTTCATCTCGAAACTTGTGCATTTTTGAACATATAAGACAAGATTAAGATAACGAACATAAACATTTGTTAAATGTAATAAGTTATATGTTAAATGTAATGTAAATGTAATAAACTTACAAAAAATACGTTAAATATTAAAATTCATTTATTTTGGAAAAAAAATGACCAATAGCTATTTGGTGGGTTTTACTTTCACCGGACCTTCTCCTTTGAAATGTATTTTTAATTGCGAGATTAAATTCACCGCTTTTCCGTCGCCACATGTCCAGGACCTGTTCAATAATCGAGTAAATGATAATGGTAAATTTTAACTGTGGTAGTTTTGTGTGGATAATTATTTATTAATTTCGCACAGTGTATTATCCAAAGGCGTAGCCAGGCTGGGGCTACAGGGATTGAGCGCCCCTGGAAATGTAGTCAGCCCCAACCTGGAAAATATTTTTTCTCAAAATCAAATATTGTAGAATTTTATTTTAAATTTTTTGTTTTGTACGAAATTGTACATGATAATGGAAATTGTTCTTTGATAGTGTTTGTTTGTTTGGAATTTTTATGGCGCAAGAGCATCTGGGCTATACTGCGCCAAACATGGTGTAATGTTCTTTAATATTAAAAAGGTATTCAAAATAGCTTCCACGGTACTGTCTGTTCACGAAAAGAAGTCCCATGGAACAGTTAGAAATATCGGGGGTGACGTCATAAACCGGCTAGATGCTTACAACAATGTAGGACTCGCAAGTTCTACACTTGTTTTTTGGCGATCGCCAAAAACAAGTTTCAAGGTTGGAGTCCTACTCTTCTATAAGCTGCTAGCCAGTTTGTGACGTCACTTCCCGTTATTTGCAACTGTACCATCGGACTTCTTTTCGTGTGTGCGACTTAGTAGATTTTCTGTATATAATGTTTCTTACAGAAGTTTGAGTCTTTATATACTTTATAATAGTGATAGGGAAATTATAAAGAACTGTACTAAAATTTATAACTTATTAATGCAAAATTTACTTCACGAATTTATTTACGTAAAATACATTAGTCTGCTTACATATTTGGTATTAAATATATTAATAAAATACATCAAAATATTTACGAATTTTAAGCCCCCTGTAGCTTCTGAGCCCCTGTAACTTTCAGAACCCCTGTAACAAGCCTCCAGATACGGGCCTTAGCGTGTCACTATAATACCCAAGTCTTCATCAAGCATTAGTCATTTGAATCTGCGAATCCGAGTCAATTGCCACTCTTTGTTAATGAGAGGGAAAATTCTCCTTAGGGCTAAGGAGAATTTTCCCTCCTTAGCCTCCTTATCCTGTTTATCCTTTGTTTCCTGTTGTGAGAAGCGCCGTGAAGGCCGAAGTTCAAACTTACGTTGTCCGTACAGGAGTTCTAGTTTAATGAAGTGAATCGTGAGAACAGTGTCCTTGTGCATCTGAAGGTGACCGCTCACAGATTTGAAATTTTTTAACATTATTGTAAGAGAAAATACATAAGAGATTTAATATTCTTGTTAAGAGAAAGTTTGTAAAAGACATTGTATCATAATTGTAAGAGAAAGTATGTAAAAAAATATTTTAATATTCTTGTGCAAATATGTGAGAAAGTATTTTAACATCCTTATAAGAAAATGTATATTAAGGAAGTGTTTCAATATCCTAGTAAAAAAAGTATACATAACGAAAACTTTTAATGTTCTTCTACGAGAAAGTATGTACAGCAATAAAACAAATAACAGGTATCTTTATACTTCTTCAAATGCAACAACACAGCAAGTAAAACAAGAAGAACATGCATATATACGGTGGACTAGCGTTGAAGACAACATCTTTTTAGATTAAGCAATTGACCACAGGTTCTATGACTAGTACAAATGCAAGTTGCAATAATACCACGAGTGTTGACATTAACGTCATCAGTCATAACTCGGTGACATTTATGTGACAATTTCTAGGAGTGTTCGTCATTGCATATTTAATAGCTGTAGCCTCATCCTCCTCTTGGGTTTCTTCCATCACATCACTCAACTGTCTTCCTCGGAGATCGGTAAATTTGGGAGGAATCGTAAGGTTCACAAGATTGTATGGTTTGGTTTTGTGTCCACCATCTTCGCCATCAGAGTCAATACCCTCATCACTGCTACTGTTTGAGTCACCTGCGTCTTTCTTAGCGGGATCTGAGTACAGGTTGTACGAGTATTTGGACGGAATGTTTTCCAACCCAGAGTAGTCCCTATTAGAAGTTGGTCTGCCTTTGGCGACCCTTCGTCGAATCTGGCGGCATCTGATTATCGCTGCCACGAGGACCATGGCCACCAAAAATACAACGCCAGCAGCGATTCCGATGATCAATCCTATTTTCTTCTTCTTCGCTGACAGCGGCTTGAGCTTTTGAAATCTTTGTAAAACATCTCGAAAGGAATTGATCATAGATTCAAGGCCTTGGTAGTAATTGTCGTTCTCAAAGTGGCCCGCACAGTCATTAAATACTTTCGTCGCCAATTTTGAAGGTAATGGGTGCTGCACTGTTTGACCTATGCTAAAACCACTCTGAAAATCAGTAAAATTAATTTATGATTAAAAATGGAAATTTTTGTTTAATAATAACTAAATGCAACTGTATTTATATGATTCTTTGCACTTTAACTTTTGAGCACACATTATTATTATTATTAATAGAGAAAGCATTAGCGTTTGCTATCATTAGCATCTGTTGAATGGCATTACAGGTACTTTTAGCCAATGTCGAAAATATACATATTTCTATAAAGGCTACATAAAAGTTTATATAATATATATATATATATTGCTAAACTAGTAAAACAATGGGACCTAAACTCACTTTTCATTTTTTCTCATCAATATGCGACACAGTAAGCCGAATTCGCAATTAAATTAATGAAAACTTTTCAAAAGTAATCAAGAAGCTAAAATGCTGCTGGTAAAAAAAATATGATTTCCTTAACTCTCGTTCGTTTACATTCTTGATTCTTTGATCAAAGGATGCGCAATATGGCGGAGCTGGAGACATAAGCTGCCATGTTAAGAAACGATTAAAGCTCCCTCTATTAGTATTCTATGCTCTCTGTGTCTCATACACTGTATACTTTAATGCAAGCCTTTCCAGTAGAGTTTAAAAGCATGTGGAGACAATAGTAGTTCCCAAAATATAAAACAACCGATTCGTTGAGAGCCCAATTACTCTAACATGCAGCAAAAATTTTACAATCTGTTTATATTTTCAAAGATATTATAACAACCGAGATAATCACGCCAACTGGTTCCTGCTCAGTACTGAGAGCAAAAATGAGAGTCCATAAGACAAGATCAAGCTCGAGTAAATCTGTGCGACATTTCCACATTTGCGATAACCGACAATATGCAAGCTTTAACGAAACATGCTAAAATCAAAGAAACTTTTCTGGGAAATTATATGGTGTTTGTCCTGACCAATCCAGTACAAGTTTTTCTCCGTCTTTCCTATTAGCGTAGCTGGCCTCGAAGTTTAAGGAGAATATTGCCCCCGTACCTTGGTAAGCCCCCGTACTTGGTAAGCCCTGTCGGTAAATACAGCGCCGTCTTAGGCGGCCACCTTTCTCTATCCATCTCTTACTGCACAACAACAAGAGTAGTGTCCTCCATTCCAAGGTTCCGCATATTTATAATTTTTATAGGGAGAACTAAATCTTTTCTAGGGAGAGCTAAGCCATCTCTAGCCTCCCCCATAATTACCAATGATATTCTTTATTTATATGAAAAAGAAAAGAAAAAGCAGTTCTGTACAGTTTTAACTACATGGGCAAGACGAGCATAAAAACAAAGTACGCATGGCGAAAACAATGGTTTGGCTACAGGAATGCAATTTTAGGGGACACCGGTAAAACTGACCTAAGACCCTAAATGGGGCCCTTGAGGTAAATAAGAAACTAACAAGGAACCCCCACCAGAGCTCATACACCGAATCAAATGAATTTAATTCAGTTTACACATCATAAGAAACATACGTGAAAATTAGCACTATCTCCTGAAATCAACGCTGAAAATAATCAATGAAAAATGTTTAGGTTGACAGAAGATAGACTTTATCGCCATTTGGCGCCTTTTAATTTCTTTCATAAGTTCCCCAAAAAGCATCTAAACCACATTAAATATATTTATAGTCTGTTCCATGTTATCCTCACACGAGTAAATAGAATACAAGCGATACTTTGTGACAGAATTTTCGAAATAAAAATAAATGCTTCTCTTATGCACGAATTGAATTGCAACTTGCAATGTGATTATAAAAATTAAAGTAATTTGTTTTCTGCTATGACTTTCAGAAATAAAATAAAAAGAATATAGAACTTCAATTTAACGAATAGAGAAAAAAATAACTTTACAGCTACTTCAAAATCTAATATGTTTAAATTTAACAGAGTCAGTGCAATCATTGTATTACTGAGCGTATTGTAAACTTTTAGAATACACACCGCGTTCGCTTTTTCACATTTTTCGACCAACTAGCTACCTCGCCACGTGTTGCCAAAAAGGTTTCAATTGGCGCTATTTTAACTACATTTTAACATTTAATTTCTCGATTTCTAGTGGGAGGGCATAGCTGCTAATTTTCACACATTAAGGTTTGTAATGCGCGTGTACAGTAAGTTGAATTAAATTCGTTAGATTTGGCGTGAGCTCGAGGGTTTCCTTGTAAGCCATGGTTTTGTTGACAATGCAATTTTCTAAAATCTTTTACAAAATTGATTTTGACACTTCGAAAGACGCCTTCTATAACACAACGTTTATTCCATTATATTACATTCATTCTATTTCACTTCAAAGCTTTCATACGTTCTTTCGTTAACTTTCATTCATTTCGTTCTATTTCATCGACTTCCATTTGTTTCTTCGTCAACTTTCATTTGTTTCTTTGTCAACTTTCGTTCATTTCTTTGACTACTTTTATCCACTCTATCAGTCACATTCCGTTGCGCAAAAACTTGATACATTATATAAATTCTGTTAGATAAAAAAGTACTTTTTGGTCAGAAGTGCCATTACCGAAATTCATTGTTAAGTTTACTGTTGATTGTTGAGTTTGTTAAACACATTATAAAGCTTGCTGCTTACTGTTAAGTTCATTAAATTTATTGCTAAGTTTATTAAATTTATTGCAAAGTTTATTGAATTTATTGCAAAGTTTATTAAATTTATTGCAAAGTTTATTAAATTTATTGCAAAGTTTATTAAATTTATTGCAAAGTTTATTAAATTTATTGCAAAGTTTATTAAATTTATTGCAAAGTTTAGTAAATTTATTGCAAAGTTTATTAAATTTATTGCAAGTTTAATGGGAATTTATTGCAAAGTTTATTAAATTTATTGCAAAGTTTATTAAATTTATTGCAAAGTTTATTAAATTTATTGCAAAGTTTATTAAATTTATTGCAAAGTTTATTAAATTTATTGCAAAGTTTATTAAATTTATTGCAAAGTTTATTAAATTTATTGCAAAGTTCATTAAATTTATTGCGAAGTTCATTAATTATTGCGAAAGTTCATTAAATTTATTGCAAAGTTCATTAAATTTATTGCAAAGAAGTTCATTAAATTTATTGCAAAGTTCATTAAATTTATTGCAAAGTTCATTAAATTTATTGCAAAGTTCATTAAATTTATTGCAAAGAAGTTCATTAAATTTATTGCAAAGTTCAGTAAATTTATTGCAGTTCAATAAATTTATTGCAAAGTTCAGTAAATTTATTGCAAAGTTCAGTAAATTTATTGCAAAGTTCAGTAAATTTATTGCAAAGTTCAGTAAATTTATTGCTAAGTTCGTTACATTTATTGCTAAGTTCGTTACATTTATTGCTAAGTTCGTTACATTTATTGCTAAGTTCGTTACATTTATTGCTAAGTTTATTAAATTTATTGCTAAGTTCATTTCTAAGTCTTGAATTCACTGGTAAGTTCATTACTAAGGGTTTTACCTTTTTATAATCAGCAAAAACCAAAATGATAATGTCGTTTGCGCATTTTCCAAGTTTCCATTTCTCCCTTATCCGATTTGCTATGGCATTTGTGTCTGAACTAAAAAAAAAATAGCCACAATAATAATTACTGGAACAATTTCCAAAAAAGTAATTTCTCCTAACTTTCCATGCTTAATATTCATTTCATATATTTTTCCTTAATAAATAAACTTATGTCTAACATCTTAAGAGAGTAAAATTTTTAAAATATTTAAATGTCTGGAGAAAAATTGTTTTTTAAAAAAAATTTAGACAAGATTGATTATAGACTTAAAATAAAAGCTTAAAAGTTGGAGAACAAAAAAGTTTATACATTTTTTTTAGGTGAAACTTAGAAATAATAGGTTAATACTTAAATTATAGAAAAGGTGAGGAGAGGAGAAAGCTTAGAAAAACTTAAAATATTAAAATTTATTGAACTAACAGGTGAAGATTAATGAGAGAATTAGCACATTTAAATCTACGAATGATTAGGAATATTTAAAACGAATTGAAACAGGCTTTTTTAGAAGATTATGAATTAAGATTTACTTGAGACACTAATGGGGAATATGTAAGTTTAAAAATTAAGAGGAAAGGAATAATTGAGCGAAATTTAAAATTTTCCTAAGGAATGAAAAAAAAACACAACACTGACTTAAGAAAAACTTGAAATTTATTTAAGAAATTAAGACTGCCTTAAAAAGTATGGACAAATTGCGATTGACTTTAAAAAATTAAAAAACTCAGGCAGTTAAATCACGTTTAAGAAATGAAAAAAGCTTAACTATGTAAGAAAGGCTTAATTAAAGGAGATTTAATAAATTAAAACACTTAAGCCATTAGAAGAAACAAAAATTTTGAGAAACTTGAGAACTTACGAAATTGATTGAAATCTGAGATAGTGGAAGAAGAGAAATCAAGTAAAACATAAAACTGACGCTTGGGAGATCAAGAGAAATTTAAGAAAACAAGAGAAACACGAAATGTGCAAGAAACTTAGAAGATCAAATTAGGTAAGGGTTTAAGAAATTAAAAGGAACTCAAGAAATTAAAGAAAACGACAAGTTAGAAAAGTATAAGAAATGAAATAAATTATTAGAAACAAGAACATAAAATAAACTTGAGAAATTAGAATAACTTTAAGATTAACAAACAATTATAAGAACTTCATGAGCATTTAAAATATTGAGAAAAATCAATTGACATTAAATGTCAATTGAATCTTGATTTGTTAAATTCCTTAGTCTCAATTTCTTAAATTTTAAGAAATCAAGACTAAGAAAAGTTTCAAACTTACAATAAAGAGATTCAAGAAATATAAACTTAAGAAAAATTGCAGAGAAACTTAGAAGTAAATATGACTTAGAAGATTGAAACTTGAGATATTTTTCGACTTAAAGAGAACTTAAAGAGAAAAAGAGAGCTAATAAAACATTTTAACTTGCACGTTTATCGTTGAATTATATTTGAGCAACACCCCAATTGGAACACCACCATCATTCTTAGAACATCTTGAGCATAAACAAGGCGTGGATTGAAAATGTTCGTTTGCGAAGAGATCCAGTTTATCAGCTGCAGGAAAAGCAAATTAAATATAGTATTGTGCCTTTTTAAACATAAATTAATATGATAATCAAGATCTTTACATTTTAGTTACTAACAAACTTTCTTTTCTTGAAAATTGGCGAATTTTATCTTTAAATAGAAATGGGAAACCGACTTTTAACATTTTTTTTTTTAAGATTGACACATTTAGTGTTCAATCCCCAAAATGCAAGATTGGTCTCCGAATGTTATCAGAGTTGTGATGTGATAACAGCTTATTTATTTTCTACATACTGGTACACTTGTAGGAACTATATATTTTATAACATTCACTTATCTTTACGCTATGCATTTTTTTATAACATTCATTTAGCTTTACGCTGTAAATTTTTTATAACATTCACTTATCTTTACGCTATACGTTTTTTTAAACAACACACATGGTTCTTTAACACACAAATAATATTTTACCCATCCATATAATTTTTTTACATACACACTTTTATTTAAATTCCAACAACTTTAACTATTCAGCCAGTGTTTCATATGTAGAGGGTCCAGAGTAAATGACAGTAGCAAAATAGGCTTTTGACACAGTGGCAGATTAAGCGGTTGGCGGACCTGGGGGCCCCGAATTCGAGAGATTACCAGTTAAAAACTACCACAACACAAAAAGCGAAAGATGCAATACTTAATATTATTCACGTATTTTATATATAAGTACAAAACGTTCTTTTTTAAATTAAAGTTAATTAAAAATCATATTAGTTCAAACATGCACTGGCGCACTTACATAGGGGTCCCGGGCCCCCCTTGGGCTAACAAAGCGAAAAATTATTACGCCAACAGGAATTCTTTTTTTGAAAGTAGTAAAATTGAAAGTAATGACGATCCCAGCAACATTTCCCTGAACTCTGTGACATTGATGAGACAGCTGTCAGGAAGGCAAGCAACCGCAGTGGCTAAGGCTGTCTTCAAAGGCTACTTCTATACAGGAGGATTCCCCCTACTTCTATACAGGAGGATTCCCCCTACTTCTATACAGGGAGGGGGACTGGGTCCCCCCTCCTTGTATAGATGTAGGGGGGGGACTGGGTCCTCTCAAAGGGCGCACACCTTGGATTATTAGAGGGTGCGAGCCCTTGCCTATTCGGAGGCGCGAGTCTTATCGTCCATGAGGGCGCCCCTGATTCTATATGTCTATAGGCACCCCCAGAATTATATGCAAGGGGGTGCATTCAGGGAAAAGTTCCAATTGAATAATGTTGTTGGACTATAGTTTCTTGTGGATTCAGTCCTTTTCCTCCCTTTTTTCATAAACCAAGGGGGTGCAACTGCACCCCCTTGCACACCTTGGGGCGCCCATGTATACTTCAGTGTGCAACTTTTACCACCTTATTGTGGCACATCATTATTATTGTAGTTGTTTTTATTATAGTTCTCACAAACTAATCGTAAAATATCAATATCCTTTAGGACCCTCTGATTCACCTATTACAATCGGTCCCGCTTAAACGAATACAGACGGTTCGAGCAGATATTATTTAATAAAGCAAGGTATTCGATTATTCGGGAAATATATGCACGGCTACATATATATCCTTAGATATGCTAGTACGCAAACATTGACAGTACGCATAATGAACAAACAATAGTATAGGGAAAAAATATTACTATGTACCAAAACAATTTGTACACATACTTATACTAAAAATAAAAGAGGAAATTGTAGACTAACCTATACTTGTTGCATACCGAAAGAGAAATTTGTGTCAAAGCTTTCCTATTTCACTGTGTAATAGAGAACGTTAAAAATTCCTTCAACAAATGAGGAAGGGGGAAGAGTCAGGATGTTTGTAAATAAAAATTTCCCTCTGCGCACTTTTCCCTTGTCTGAACACTGATTCTAAGCTTGCCCACTCTTTATTCGATTATCCGAGGAAAATCTGACAAGATTATTTGTCAAAGCTGAAAATTTCACCGTTGATCCTATGGGAATCATTTATTTCCATAATCTTTATTTTCATAAGCGATGTATTCGAATATTCATAGCCGGATTAAGTAAGACCGACTGACTGCATTTAACAAATCAAAAATAGCAATTTTTGTACACTTATACTTGAATATATTTATAGATAAATTATCGTTATACCTTGCTTGATGTCTAGAATTCTATCTGGATCGCAAATATACGATGGTTTCTTCCTGTTACAAAGAAGAAAATCAGTTCGTGGATTCGGGAACTGCTCACTGATGTTTGCTGATGCCACTGACGAGCCAGTTGCTGATGCCACTGACGAGCCAGTTGTTGATGCCACTGATGAGGCAGTTGCTGATGCCACTGATGAGGCAGTTGCTGATGTTCGTGGTGTAGAAGCTTTGCTGTAGACTCGTGCCACCATGATAATGAGAAGAAATCCTTGTAGAGAGACCATTCTACATCAATCACAAATCAATAAAATAATATTCAGTGATTGTTTCGTTCTTGAAATCAAGAATTCAATTAAAGCAATAGAGTATATAAGATGTTTTATCGTTAATATGGTTCTACGCATAGGCGTAACCAGGGGTGGTTTTGGGGGTTGTAACCCCCCATCGCAATGAAATTTTGTATATTTAACATAGGAATATATGAGTTGTAGCTCTGTAACCCCTCACATTAAGCCTATAATCCCCCTTATGAACTTTCTGCCTACACCTATGGTTCTATGGCGCAAGGACAACGAAGATCAAGCTGCGTCGAGACATTTAATTTCCCGAGGAACCCAACCCCTGCTGCCAAGATAACAAATCCCCGGACTACAGTGGGTGGAATCAAAGTATGGATTACAGTGAGCAGTTAGTCGGTAAGCAGGGCCTCTGCCTGCAGGTATGCAAGTTGTGCCCCGTACAAAGGCGCCTGATCAGGAAGGGCGCCATTTCAAGATGGCAAATAGTAATTTACACAATGCAATTAAATAAATTAGTTAAGGCATAAATAAATAATAAATAAAAATTATTAAATACATTAGTAGTCCATAATTTAGCTCATAGTTGGAAACAACATACATTTTTTTGAGCTGCTGCATTTTTATATATGCATGTGTGTGTATATATATATATATTATAGTTGTATGTTAAGGAAGTAAAAATTTGAACTTAATTTCAATTTGCAAATTCCATTTCCTGGGGGTGCTGAAATATCCAACTTTGCACAAAGACGCCTCTTACCTAAGCAACCTTCCTGTCGATAGGCCTTCTTCTACTTCCTTTTTTTTTCTCACCGTTAGGAGCAGTGGCACACTCAGAAATTTTTTCCGGAGGGGGTTATCCATAGGTTAGAAGAAGGTATATTGCTTTTACGAAAAATCGAACTTTATGTATAATACAACGATGGTTTGTTTTTTCTTTGTTTTTTTTAAATATAAGATTTAATCCCCAAATCCCCCTTAGGTGCGCCAATGGTTGGAAGTTGAACCAGGATTAACGACACGCCGAGAGAACTAGTTGCTACTGTGGCATCGCGGGGTTTTAAGGTAGTTTAAATCGCATTCGAAAAAAATCATTTGTCACGTGACAAAAAACGGGCCAACGCTTACATCACGTTATGGGCGGAATAGCATTCTATCACTGTAACGAGGTTTGCCGGTGGAGAGCTGCCAAAATTTTCATTACCAGTTCAGCGTAGTTTGCGCACCACCTTCAACGCAAAATTTAACACAACCGGTTCTTACAGAAGTGTTTCGGGAAAGGAATATTCCATGCTCTGATTGGTTACTTTCAACCTGATCTATGAGGGTGTGGCTTAGAGCGATGACGTCATCACATTTCAACTATTCAGGCATAATGAAGTCCATCCAAACGGACAGCGAGGGGTTCACTCCGAAGCGGGGAGTGTGGAGGGGTCTCCCTCACTAACCGTTCTCTGATTCAGGTAAGAGTAATTTGTTTTCAGGTGTGTATTTTGTAAAAAGTAAATACTAACCTTCTAAAAAAATTATATATAGGCCACACCCTCATGTTAAAAACAACCAATCCGAGCATAGAATATTCCTCTCCCCAAATGCACTTGTTCTTACTTTCAAACAAAACCATTTTAACAATGAGTTCGCGCGAACAGGGTCCGTCTCACCACTAGGTGGCCTGTATACAGGAACGTAGTAGTTCAAAATTCTGGTGGGAGGCCCAGTTAACTTTAAACCAAAACATGCGATTCGATGTTAATGAGAAAATGGCACCTTAGTATTCAATGGAAGGGATTTGAGCCTCCTGAAACCCCCTTACCTACGCCACTACTTGTATATACAGTAGAACCTGCCTAAAGTGACCACCTTTGGGACTGGACTGCAATGTTCACCATAGACAGGTGGTCACTATATACGACAGACTTTGGTACAGGCATGACCAAGTCCCTGCTAGTTCTCTCTTACTAAAAGTGGTCAATTTACCAAGGTGGTCAATTTGCCAAGGTAGTCAATTTACCAAGGTGGTCAATTTGCCAAGGTGGTCACTGTACCATGAATTACATATGGTTTTAAAAATCCTCCTTTAACCTCTTAAAACCCCAGGATTGGTTGACATGATGCAACTTTGGCAAAACCAAATTCTCGTCCTGCGATTTTCTAAGCTTTCCAGCGACATCTAGTGACACTAAAAGAAAGCTTAAAATGTGCACAAATCAGGGCCGTCCCAAGGTTGGGGCGAGCGGGGCAGTCTCCCCGGGCGCCGCCGCAAAATATTGGGTTTCACAATCGGGTAACATTAATTTACCGGGAGAAAATTATTTTAAAAAAAGTGGCTAACTGTTATACCAATTCTTTTCGTAACTCCAATACCGTGGAATTAACAATCGAATAGAACACTTGAACATGAAGGGTCTGTTTACAGTACATGGCAAGTAGCTTATTAGTCAGCGAACCGCGCCATTAGAAGCAGTACTCCGCCCCCCTGCCCTCCGCCACCATCCCTCCGGTAGAGAAACGTGGTCGCTGTCATTGACAACGAGCTGATGATTTTTTGAAAGTCGGCTGTCGCGCCCTCTCCGCTTCCCTACTCGCCCGCCGTTCTAGCGCGAGCCCTGACCAATGACATGGGAAAAAAATCGTTCGAGGGAGAAATGAGCTTCTGCAAACTTCTACTGATTTCAAGAAAGCAATATCGCTCATTCTTTCCAGATTGTTCTTTATAAGCTGTTTAAAGCGTTCCTGAATGGATTGGAAAAGAGAGAAAGCCAGAGATTAAGATATTTGACGCCGTTTTCATCTGAAGATTTTTACCTAGCAAAGTAGCTATTGTAATCGCTCGCTACAGGAACTTTTGCGTTCGTTGAAAAGTTTATGTGGATTATTTGTGAAGTTCATTGTGGACATTTCTGAACTGTATTTGTCAACTCGTCTAGTCGTGTTTCTGAGTGTTTAAGTACTGTGATTGAGAACATTTATTTTCAAGTCAACATCTTGCCATCCCGGCCATTGGGCTTGTGAAATCATCGTAACGAGTAAGTATCGAATTTTATAATTTGAACTTAATAGTGGCTGTACCCTTTGCTCCAAGAGTCATCTTTGTAAATACTTGTGAACACTAGAAATCATCATCTTTATAAATTCTTGTAAATATCAGTAATCATCGTCATTGTTGAATTATTGTGCATCTTGTGAATATATATATTAAAGGATTAATAATTTCCATTATTCTCAATCAGATTTAAGAACCCGCCCCAGTTTGTAGTGACTTACCCATGTAAATAAAAGAATTTCTGTAACAGCACATACATACATGTTAAGTATTGCGAGTGCGATTTCACTATGTCTAAAAAATTGCCTGAAGCTCAAAGACACAAATTAGCGCAAGACGAGGAAGCACCGAATGCAACACTATTAAAAGATGTGCCAAAGCTAACAACCTACTTTTTCCCTACAACTTATTCCTCAGCTGTTGTTTCTGAAGTCATCCAAATGAAATAAACTTATTTACAACACAATATAAAAAGGAGGAAGCCAAAAAGTTGGACTTTAAACAAATTTTAAAATCTTTTGCAAGTGCCAAAGCCAGAAAGATTCCTTTAGATGTTTAACATATTGCATTTGGCTGTGAAGTCAAATAACATTTTTTTTTCCATACCTTAATTCTTCTTTGTTCAATACTATGTTAATATACCGTATTTGTTAAAATGGACTGGTTTTCTTTGAAACTACAAATCATATTGATATATATAAATATTTCTTTTCTTTTCTTTTTTTTTAACTTCTACACCAACTCGTTAACTCCCTAACTTTCCTTAGGGCTATTTTCTGTTCATGGCCATATGCCTACTAAAAGTAAGCATTTAAAAGGGCCAATTGAAAATTTTTCAATGTTGAGTCGATAATTAAAAGCTTAGTTGGAAGATTTGGGAGAGGGACATACGTGTGGGGGGTGCCGTAAGTAACCTCGCCCCAGGTACCTACAACCTTTGGGGCGGCCCTGGCATAAATGATACCCTTTGATCTGAATTCGCAGTTTATATTGGTTTAGTAGAAAAAAGAATTGCAACTCAAAGTACACACACATATATGTACCTCTGGAATGAAGAGGTAATTCTGAATGCCAGTGTAACCTAAATGGATTTTCAACCTTTTGTAGAAATGAATGGATTTAATAAATTGCGGAGATTCCCCTCCTCGCAGATTCATGTCCCTGCCCAGCTTCATAGCAAATATTCTCAACTAGCTTCCTGGCACAAAATGGGAGAGAATTATGTGAGATTTCGTCTGCAGCTGCGCAAAGACTATGAGAACCTATCTTCCCGTTCCACAGATGCTAAAACGTCGATGGTTTGCCAACTCACAAGTCTAGAAATTGGGAATCGATAAACCGCTTACTTTCAAAGAATAAACGATGTTGATACGGAACAGCGGATGTGAACTTCATGATCAGAAAATTAACGTCATTGATTAATGAACGTTAACACAGCAAATTCTCCCGTGAACCGCTTACAAGGGACGGAGGAAAAAGGCTTCAAACGAAAAAGACGTTTATTACAATGACGTTATTGAAAAGTATTCTTGTATTTGATAAATTAAAAAATAAATAAATTGGCATTTTTAATCGGCGTAATGTTGGAAATAATTTCGTTCAAGTTATTTAAAACCTATCGAGTTAAAAAATGATTTATCGCTCTTTTCTTGCTCTTTAATCCTGTATAATCGAGCCTCTATTTAACAAAGTTCAAGATCCATTCAAGCAACTTAGCGGGGAAGTTGTCCTTTAAAGGAAATACTTGGTACTTCTGGCGAAGGACGACGCTTGCTGACGCGTCCGAACGCTTAATTTATTTTATTTGCTATTTTACCAGTGTTTAACGTTTTGAATGTAAAATTCATCGTTTATCAAATTATTTTTTTTTTCTTTTTGATAAACCCATTTATGAGATTATTAAATCCTAAGTTAAGACCTTCAATGGGCAACTTCTGTATATGAGCATGTATTTGTTTTCCAGTGATTGTGAAAAGGAGGAAATTAAATTACAGTCTCTATGAACAGGAAATCTGGTGTAGTCTGTCTGCCACAGGAACTTCTCCGGCTGTTAAGTCTGCGCCTATCTTTTGCCGTGGGAATAATCATATTTTCAACAGGGGGTGTTAAGATGCATTTTTCGAGCATCCGCTATTGAAAATGTGCTAGGGCTTGTTGCTACGGTAACAGATAAGCGCAAACTTGGCGGCGAGAGGAGTCCTTGTAATAGACAGATGTGAAAGGGAAAAAGAAGGGATTATGAATACAGCGGAACCTAGTAAAGTGACCTCCTGAATAAAGCGACCATATTTTATAAAAGTGAGAATTGATAAGGACTTAGTCTTGCCCATCCCAAAGTTGCGAGTATAGTGACCATTGCAGTCTGGTCTCAAAGGCGGTGGCTTTAAGCAGGTTCTACTGTAGTTTCGTTTGTTTGTATTATATAGCGCAGCTAAGGTCATGCTGTGCAAAAGACTACACGAATATCCAAGGAATCCGAGCCACTAAGCAGGGCCGGATTAAGGTTTCGTAGGGCCCTAAACGATTTTTTTTTCTGGGCTCCTTGCACTATAAATTGTCTATGTAATTACAGTACGACCCGCATTTAACGAGGAGCTTAAAACCAACGAAAATGCTTGCTATATCCAATGACTCGCTGAATTACTGTAACCCGTATCCAGAGGGGGGGATCTTAGGGACCGGTTCCCCCCAACCAAACTAAATTTTTAATGGAACTTGGCTACAGCCTTGTATGCTGCGATTGCATCGATGCATGCTGTAAAACTTTTTGACCGCCCCCGAAATTAAATATCTGGCTACGGTTTTGTCAGGCAGCGATTTGAAAATTGCCTTCTCATCTGAATTTTGGTTAAGTTTACAAAGCGAATTTAAACCAACGGTCGATGATAATGCCAAAGAATTTCTCCTTCCGTTTACGACGTCACTCGTGTGAATCCGGATGTTTTGCCTACGCAGCAATTAAAACGCAATACAGAAGCTGCCCGGCTTCGTTTGCAGATATCCTCAGCAAAACCAGACATCGATGAATTATGCAAAACTAAACAACCCCATTCCTCTCACAATTCCCACATTTCGTAATTATTACTTAGTTACATATAGGCTCTAGCTAAAGAACACGTATTAAAAGTGATAAGAAGTCAAGGGCGCTGCAATCAAATCAATCGTCGTCGATAGGGTTGTTCAGCACTTTCTAAAAACAATAAAAAATATCATCTTTGAATAATATAACATCGCTAATTACTAATATCGAAGTGAAATTTTGAAAAAAAAAACTTGATTACATTTTTATTAAGAATAGAAAATGCATGATAACAGCCCAAAAAATCACGTGACTGAAAACGCTTCCTCGTTGACCGTACTGCTAGTGACGTCACTTTTGCCTTTTCCGTGGCTAACGAGAAGCCACATTCCCGTTCTGATTAGTCGCATGTAAGGCATGAATGACGTCACAGCTGCCTTTGAGAGGTTGAGGTCGTTTTCGCGTCCCTTCTTTTATACGTCAAACTTTAAAAAAATTTAAAAGTTAAATACTGCACGAAAATTAGAAATATTTTAAATTTATTCATTTTTCGACTTACTGAACCGAATAATAAAAAATGCTGAAAAACCCTATTGTGCATGATTTCAATGGGGAAAGGTGGCCGCCGAAAAACAGCACTGTAATCCCAGACAGGTTTTAAAGTCAAGAGATCTTGACTGCCAATGGGCGAAGGGGAGATTGTCGATCCGTGCTGGCGTACACGGACGCACAAGGGCAGAAAAGAGCTCTGTACAGTTTCAACAGCTCTCAACAGTTCGTAAATGGGTGACATCGAAAAAACGAAAACTGGAAGTCCAATGGCAAAGAGGAATTTAAAAATCGTTTGTAGCTGTGTTTTTCTCCAAGCAAGACTGCAATATTAACAGGATATAGCTTCCCTCCCCATTCTCTTCCTTTTAATCACTTAAATTCAAGGCTGCGCTCATAAACTCTGTTGTAAGATATTATTACCCTTCTCAGGGATAACGCAATTGCCAAATAATGGTCAACACACAAAGCCACCGCGTCTCTTTTTTAATTAGTTAATGTTTAGTTAATAATTTTAGTTAGTACTTAGAAGCGGAAATTAACATTAGTTCTATGAATATCTTTCGGTACTAACGCAGTAGTCGCTAAGAACGCTTAAAAGTCCCTAAACTGGAAGCAAGCTCATATTACATCCCTTATTTAATTGACCCTTTTTTTTATGCTAAAATACGAGCAAAACCATGTTCTTTAACATTTTTTAACATATCTTTTACATGCCAAAATTCCATGAAATGTCTGTCATGTACTATGAGATGACGTCACTCTCTTCATAGGCGCGTTCTCGCTTTAATCCTTTGATAAATTAAAAATTCGCATTTATTTATTTATTTTTCTTGCAATAGATAAACACACGTGTAATATTTTTATAAATATATTATATATATATATATTATTGCAGTTTTAAACAGGATCGGGCAAATCAAACTTTTAAAATAAAGAAGTTTGATAATTGCAATCAATCAGTAATATATTATTACTTTTAAAATGCTTTTAAAAAATTTCATCCATTTTAGTGTTTTAAATTTATAAAAAATGTGGAAATACCAATGGCTGGGTGGTCAAGCCCCCCCCTCCCCCACTTTATAGACACCCATGTTTCACCTTGTCCTAATAGTTTGGTGTTGAATTACCAAACAGCCCGTGATAACGTAATAAAATTTATCATTTAATGTAGAATTCGTTTCCAAACAAAACAAAAACAAAAAAAATCACTTTCTAAGCAAGATAAAATTTAAGACCACAAAATAAATGCTTGTTATTATTGCTTATTTTTTTAAAATAGTCATTCACTGGTCGGACACAAAGTGGCTGTCTAAAAGAAGTTTCGAAGTACATATTATAACGTTTGAAACAAATATTAATTGATTGACTGATTGATAAACTTCAAACATACCTGAATTCAATAACGTTTCCTTGTTGTAAAATAACACTTTTTCAATTTTATCAATAAAGTTTTTTAGTGCATCTTTCTTTTCAAATCCATGAATATTGCATAAATTCATCAACTCTCAAGAAATAATTGCATGAACTTTTCACCCAAAAACGCTGCATATATTTAAAAATAATGTTCATACACGAGAGTTTCTCTACTTAGAGTGGACTTTTACATAAAATAATTTTCATCAATTGATCATATTTTTTGCTAAGTATTTAAAAATATGGACTGGTACCACGTTCTCCTTACTTGCTGAATGCGTAATATAGGACAGGTGTAGTAACAGAAGCATGAAAATCTAATGACATTCCCACAAATTTTCGTCAACAAATAACTTAACTGTCTTCACGAATCTCATTGAATCTAACTCAACTTTACAGCGATAGTTCAATAAACAAAACTTCCATTAAATGCACAATAAATGTAAATGCATCCACGTTCCTGTTCATGAAATTTGATACTTTTGAATTCAACAATCAATGGAAAACATGCCACTATATTCTATTACCTGTTTTGTCCAAGAAAATAAATTAACGATGCCAAAACGCTCGAAGTAATTTTTTGATTGCCATTCGTCTGTCCAGATTTTTAAAATTACTCACGGTGTGCACAGGCCTTTCCTGGATCTACCTTGATCTCCACAACTGAAGCGATACACATTATATAACAAAGCAAATGCGAGATGCTTTTACAGCACATTCATACACTGTTAAGATAATAGTTAAATACTACTAAATGCATAACTAACTCCAAATATTAAGTTCCAATTCATGTTAGCCTTCTTTTTTATCAATTGGCAACCTCGGTATGTGCGACTAGCCAACTTTCCTTTACAGCATATGCTCCTGCGTTCAGACTTCGAACTCGGGCGTGAATGAGAAGTGATAACCGTTTGGCGGTTATTTGTTTAGATAACGATATTGTATTTTGGAAAGCCAGAACTGTTTTGGTCGCGCTTCAGATAATGCTTTAAAATTATTGGTCGCGCAAAGATAAGTGAAGACATACCGTAAAAAAGCAGTTGTGTAGTCCTAAAACGAAAAGTAGCCTAGCGGTCTTCTAAATCAGAGGTGAATCTACGGGGATCAGGGAACCCTCCAACCAATCAATAGCCCTTTTATTTATTTATTTATTCAAATTCAGACATACCATACAATATTTATAATATACAATAATGAAACTACAGTAAATGTAAAAAAGACATGAAAGTAAACACAGAAATACCAGAATGAAAATTGCGAATACAGGTTGAGGAGTACTTATATATAATAAATAACTATTTTTTAGTTATTGAATTAGTAGATAAAAGAGTGATTCCATCGTAGCAATTAGATTACGCATGGTTTTCCTGGGTGACTGCAAATGAAGATGTGGATCTGACCAGCTCGAGCAACCCGGGTTCAGATATAAATGGAGAGAGGAGTAGATGTAAAATATTTGGTTAACAAGTGTGGAATGAGCGACGCAGTGAGTGAGAAGGCTCTGAATTTCACAAGCAATATCATAATTGGTAGGAGGCTAAACTAATTCAAATTAAAGGGTTAGGACGAGTAGGTAATACGCCAGATCAGTGTTTCTCAAACTTTGGTCGCTCACGGACTATTTTAAGCATTCCTTTGTTTATAGCGGACCACCGGAGCGGGATTTTTCTACCACCATTAAAAAAATATACTGCCTGAAATTAAGGTTGCGAACTATGGTTATTAATATTAAACCCTACTTAACCACCGTCATATTGATTCCCCCTCTACCTCTCCCATAGATAGATATAACCAAAGTGACTTTCAATTTATGTGATTTATTGGCAGACTTATATACGTAGAGGAACTTCGGGTATTATGGAATAGTCGGATAATATGGAATACAAAGGTTTCACTTTGGTAGTGTGATACCATCAAGAGGCAATATCAAAAACTACTTCAAAACAATTTCAGAGTGCCCATCAGAACATATCTTTCATCTTCAGGCATCAGGGCATGTCGAGTGAATAAAAATTTGCTTTCTGTCTTTGGAAAACTTCAAGAGGTAAGTTTTCAATACTATTTATTCATTATTAGAAGTGGCATGTTTACATTGAAACTAAGCATAATGTACACCCAAATACTAACAGTTTTTCATGTAATGCTCATTTTTGTGTTCACGACTCATCTCAATAAGCAGAGGGTGTTTTTTTCGAAGATGACGTGTCGGGTAATATGCAATAGCAGTATTTTATAATACCCGACATGAAATCATACTATTCTATATAACCCCACAAAATATTTACTACCCCTTTTAATAGACTTTTATTTTAGAAAAATAAAAAACTATTATAGTATCTACCCGTCCTTTCGAACTTTTCTGTTGAGTCATTATTATTTTTATGCGGTTTATGAAGTTCTTATCGGGTTTATACGCCAGATGTAGGTCATACAAAGAGCACAATATAGACATTGTATCATCGTAACTTAGACATGATCAACGTAACAATGGTCAATCATTTCACTCTTGTTTGCTTACCGCCCCACTAGCTCACGTAAGATTCAACCCCTTGATAAGAGTTTCATGGGCCCATTGAAATCTTATTACAGTATTGAGTAAAAACCTTTTTAAGGCACACCACACTACCCTTGAGTGTGGAAGAGGATGATGGATCTGTTTGGCCAAGCTTACCTCAAAGTTCAAAGTGGCTGCTACATAGCAGTTATGGCTTTAAAGCCACTGGAATATTTCCTCTAAATAGGAATGTCCTTGCCATTGAAGTTTTTTTTTTGCTTTCACAAGAATGGAAAGATCTGAACTTAACTGTGATCGTGCCGATCCCCAAAATGCTGAGGAACCAAGGCCTATTTCGGGCGAACCTGCTGCTTGTTCATCTAAAAGTCTTCTAAGCAGTTTAGTTCAACCCTCAAAGAGAGAGAGAGAGATCGCCACCAAATCTGGGTTTGTTTTTTGGTTTGTTTTTTTTGCTAATTTTTTTTCCGTTTTCTTCATTCCCCTATTCCATATTACCCGACTATCTCATAATACCTTCCAAATGTTTTTTTGTTGTTGTTTTTTTGCACGTGATGAAATTTCGTTTTTGACTATAGATATTTTATCACAGATAGTTGAAGTTTGTAATTGTATTTGGGTTCGAGTTTTGAACAATATCGGGCTGTGGTATTGCCTCAAATGTAACTGGTATTCCACGATACCCGAAGTTCCTGCATATAAGTGCTCCGTCAGGAAATGTTTATTCATTCATTGAAATATAATTTGTAGTTAATCTTAGCTCGTTTTGTGGTAAATTTTTTAAGCTTTTTTATTTTTTTTTATTTTAGAAAAACAGCAGCTTTTGTCGGAAATTCTCTCCGACCATGTTCTTAAAACATGGGTTGGTGGCCAAACCCACCTGAAACAAAATAATTTTTAGAGTAACGCCATTTGAAAAAGAGAGCGTGAGTTGCGATTGTGATTTAGTGTGAGTTTTAATTGATAAAGATTTTAAATATTCTTGTAATCTTTTATAACACGGTTACATTGTGATGCTCGGTAATTGATTTGTATATAACTGAATCACGACTCAACTGAATTATTGTATTGTTGTTGTAATCATTGTTACTATTGTTTATATGATCATTAACTTAATTATCATAACTTAATTAATCATTATATATACGTTCGTAAAGAAATTATACATTGTCCTTCGTAGCTCAGTGGGTAGAGCCTCCGCCCGGCAAGTGGAAGGTCGTGGGTTCAGGTCCCACCGAAGGCAGAAATATTTATTTTCTTTCGAACGTTTCACCATCTAATCACGCCATACCATCGGCGTTGGTATCACTACGCCAATAAACGTTGATTGATTGACATTGTTGTTTGATCATTAACTTCTTGGGATATTTCCAATATTTTTTTTTCTAATTGATTATTTGTTAGAATGATGTTTTCGCTTATTAATTTAAGTTTTTCTTGGTCTTCTTTAATTTGATTTAGGGATATATTTGATTGTTCAATTTTTTATAGTAATGAATTTATTTTATTATCCGTGTGGGGTTTTTTTTTTTGTTATTTTCGATTTGTGACTTGATTTCTCTAATTTCCTTATAGACTTTGAGCATCAGATTGTTATCTGTTTGATTAGAAATAATCTTTCTAATCTTCAGATAGAATTTTTTTTTCCAATTGACTAAGTTAAAATTCCTGGTTATTCAATCAATATATATATATATATAGATTGATTGATTGATTGATTGATTGAATCAGCAATTGCTGATTCATATATTTACCTTGGCCAGCTGATTTCAATGGATGGCAACATTATGAAAGAACTCAACAGACGTATTAAACTTGGCTGGAGTGCATTTGGAAGAAACAGTTTTATCCTGAAGGGGAAATTGCCTTTGTGTCTAAAAAGAAAGGTCTTCAACCAGTGTGTATTGCCAGTCCTCTCTTATGGATCAGAGACATGGAGTCTAACAGTTGGAGCAATACGAAAGTTACAGACAACGCAAAGGAGCATGGAGAGGTGCATGCTTGGAATAACTAGGAGAGATCGAAAAAGAAACACTTGGGTGAGAGAGCAAACTAGAGTAGAGGACATCATTGTTAAAGTAAAAGGACTGAAATGGCGATGGGCTGGGCATATTGCAAGAAGAACTGATCAACGATGGACAACAGAAATTCTGAACTGGATTCCAAGAGACCACCGAAGACCTAGAAAACGTCCTCAAACTAGATGGGTGGATGAAATAAGAAAACAGGTTGGGGTGACGTGGAAACGAATGGCCCAGGATAGACTTGTGTGGAAAGCATTTGGAGAGACCTTCATCCAGCAGTGGATAGATAATGGTTGAATATGATGATGATGATGATATTGATTGAATAACCAGGAATTTTAACTTAGTCAATTGGAAAAAAATTCTATCCAAAGATTAGAACGATAAGAAAGATTATTTCTAATCAAACAGATGACAACCTGATGCTCAAAATCTATAAGGAAATTAGGGAAATCAAGTCACAAATCGAAAATAACGAAAAAACACGGATAATAAAATAGATTCATTGCTATAAAAAATTGAACAATCAAATATATCCCTAAATCAAATTAAAGAAGAGCAAGAGAAACGTAAATTAATAAACGAAAATGTCATTCTAACAAATAATCAATTAGAAACAAAAATATTGGAAATATCAACAGAAGTTAGCGATCATATAAACAATAGTAACAATGATAACAACAACATTGATAAGGAAATACAACTTTATGAAATCCAACATAACATCGAACAAAGAATTGATAAATCAGAGATATATGGAATGAGAAGGGACCTGATAATTGATGGACTACCATTAAAGCACTGATGAAATCTTAAAGATTAGCAAAGAACTAAACATAGAATTATCAGAAAAAGACATCGATACATCACATAGATTACAGGTCAATAAACAAGAAAAAGTAAATTACTAATGCGGTTTGTAAAAATAGGAAAAAGAGACGAATTATGGAATCAAAGAAAAAATATAAAACTCAAAACAGACATGGGTTCAATACAACTTAATGAAAATATATGTATAAATGAACATCTAACCGAAAAAAACGCAAAATTTTTTAGAGAGGCAAGATTATTTCAAAAAAATAATAACTGAAAATTCGTATGGACATCAAAAGGACGTATAAAAATGAGAAAAAAATGATAATTCTGAAAGTTATGAAATAAAAAATATTGATAAACTCAACGACTTATGATCTGAAGGAACTCCCGTTAATAACACAAATGACAAAAAGGAAATACACAATAATGAGAAACTCATTAACAATTTAATCCATAAGAAAAATAAAAAGGGAAAAAGAAATATAATTAGAAAAAAAACTAATTCACGAAAAACATAAACTACCATCTAATGATAATAAAACAAATCCTATCTCAGTAAAATACATGTGACGCAAATAGCCTAAAACAACAAAATTAAACAGGTTGAAGAAATAATACAACATTGCAATACTCCAGAAATAATCTGTATAGTCGAAACTTGAAAAACAAATGAAATAGTAATAAATTTTAATAATTATTTACTGAGATTTTATTAAAAAGAAGGTGGTATATCGGTCTATGTGAAAGATGAATTAGATGTAGATATGATAAGTAATGAAACAGAACTAACCGAAGACGTTGAAATACTGACAATTATCATAAATGGACTAAAAATCCTAACATTATATAGGCCACCAAATTCAAATAAAATTTTTTTTTTCCGAAAAACTGGAAAAGCTACTAGAGAATAATACTCAAGGAAAACAAATTTTTATAATTAGAGATTTCAACGTGGACATTACAAAAAAAAATAACGATTCATCAAAACTATTAAACTTAATGGAATCACGTGGATTAATAAATAAAACAAGAAAACCTACTAGAATAACACTAACAAGTTCAAGTACAACAGACCTAGTTTTTACTAACAAAGATAACTGTTCTACATCAATTTTAGATGAAATAATAAGTGATCATAGAATGATTTTAATAAACATGAAAACTATAATTCAACGTACAAAAAAATTAAAAAAGATTAGAAATTTTAATCAAAAAATATTAAAAAATTTCAAGGGGCATTATTATAAATAGACTAGCAAACTTTTGATGTACCGTCTATTAATTCTCGAACATCTATTTATGAAAAATTTGCATTAAGAATAAAGGAATTATATAACAAAAGCTTTCCTGACAAAATTAAAGTACTAAACAAAAAAAAATAAATTCTGAATGGTTTAATGCAATTTTAAAGAGAAAAATAATTTATACAAAAAATTTATGAATGAAAGAACAAAAAAAAGATGGAATGATTTTACTAAACACAGAAACAAACTGAACAAGGAAATAAAATATAAAAAAAATAATTACTATCTTGAACAATTATCAACAAAAAATACCACGAAAAAATGGAGAACAATTAACAAATTATTGGGTAAAACTAATAACAAAAATGAAAATAAAATAAAACTAATAATAAACAATACCAGAACATATAATACGAACTTAATAGCAGATGAATTTAACAATTATTGCACAACCATTGATAAGGAATTAAATATAAGTCAATCAGTAACTGATAACTATAAAAAGTATTTAAGCACAAATATTTCCGAAATCTTTTACTTAGAAAACACAACTGAACACGAAATAGAGAAAGAACTAAATAAAATAAATATAAAAAAAGGACCAGGATTTGACGATTTATCTCCAAAAGTAATTTAACTATGTAAAAATGAATTAAAAAAAAACATTATCGATAATAATAAATGACATATTTAACACGGGAATCTTTCCTGATGAATTGAAAACAGCAGTAGTTAGACCAATTTTTAGAAAGGGTAATAACTACTTAAAAAAAACTACAGACAAATAGCAATCATATCAGTATTCTCTAAATTAATTGAAAAGGTAATATATAATAGACTAATAGATTTTTTTAATAAATATAAACTATCCATAAAAAAACGGTTTCCAAAAAAAATGAACTGAAGAAATCCTATTAAGAGCAATTAATAATATTCAAAAAAATATGGAAGAAAACAAAAATTACTTACGGATTTTTTTTCGATCTGAGCAAAGCGTTTGACTTAATTAACAGAAATATCTTAAGAACATAATTATTTAATTATGGTATAAGAAGCCCAATCGAAATCATTAATAAACAACTTAGGTGTTCCTCAGGGAACAATCCTCGGACCGTTATTTTTCTTAATCGCAATAAATGACTTAATAAATCTTGATGAGGGACTCCTGTTATTTGCTGACGATATCATCTGGTTAACAAAGGGAAATAACATAGATCAAATAATTAATAACATAAACACAAAGTTAACATCGTTTGAACAATGGTTTAGTGACAACACCTTAATAATAAATACGAATAAAACAAAGTATATAATCTTCCATACAACAAATAAAAAATTTAGTAGTCAACCTAACAAAATAAAATTCAACGATAACATCCTTTTAATTAACAATTTTAAATTAAACAATTTAACAATCGAAAATCAATTAAACTAAAACCTACAAATATTTGATAGTGAGAAAAAAATTAGAAGATCTAATGGAATTCTAACAAAATTTAATTTATTACTACCATTAAATATAAAAATAAATTTATACTACGCATTAATATTTAGTCATATAAATTACGGAAATACAGTATGGGGAAATTTATCCTAAACAAATTTAACTAAACTTAATAAACTACTTGATAAAACGTATCAAAAATTATGTCTCAAAACAGGTAAGCATAAAAATAAATTGATTTACGAAAACAAAATATTAAACATAACTAATATACATATTTTACAAGTAACATTATATATGAAAGATTATACGAAAATAAGCACCTAAATTCGATTATAATAAGTGAAAATAAACATAATTATATAAGAAAAAAGAAAAATTAAATAAAACAAAAATAAGAATCAACATATGTAAAAATAATATTAATTATTATGGAATAGACATATGGAACAATATCCCGCCAACAATTAAAGAAATCAAATCAAAAAGTAAATTTAAAACCAAATTAAAAGACTATATTTTGGAGCGTCAATTAAACAAAGTGCCATGGTTGCAAGTGTTTTAAATAGTCTTATTTTTAACTTGTATCCAATGTATTTCATTTTTTATAGATGTTACGCATAAATAAATTCTGATTGATTAATTGATAGATTGATCCTCTGGATAGGCGTACGCAGTAAGTTCATAAGGGGTTTAAGGCTCATTGGGGGTTACAGCGCTACAACTCGCATATTCTTATGTTTAATATACAAAATTTTGCTGCAATGGGGGGTTGCAACCTCCATCAACATCCCCCTGCTTACACTAGCAATTCTCTGATACAGGAGAAAGTTCAACAGTTCGGAACAATGCTACGAATTCGGATGTACAAACAAAAATTAGGGGAGACCCGGGCATAACACTCCCTCTAAGACATTTTAAGCCATATTATTCACTAACGTTAAAGTAGCATTAGAAACAATTATGCATACGTTTCTGTGCATATCTGAGCTAATATTAACATTTTTTTAAATTTTAAATCGGAAATATATAACCAAAAAAAGTATATATGTAATGAAGTTCAAATTATTATTTTCCTTTTCTGCTGGGGCAAAATGATCCCATGCGTGTTTTGATATTTATTTCCAGTTTCTGATAGTTTTAGGCATATAACAAAAATTTAAGCTTAAAAAAAGTTTAATTAATTTTTATCTTGCGAAAAATCAAAAGAGCACCAAGATACACACAAAATGCTCTAATAGCAACAGATTCTAATGGAAAGGAAAATTACTTTAGGCCTACTGAAAGAAATATTTTAAAAATTTCTTAGAGGTAATCGGACATTTTTCTCATTACAGACATAACAAATGAAGTAATCATCATCATCATCATTCATTCCAGCACATTGTTCATGTCCCCACTCTTGACAAGTCTGGCACATAATCCAACCTTGTCCACTCACGGAGCATAAGAAGGTATCACTGCAGTAAATATACGTTGCATCAGCGTCAACGGTATCAGAACTCTCACCACCGCTAGCTTCCCCTTCTTGCCTTTCTTTTTGATGTAAGCCCATCAATTTTCTTCTGTTTTCATTGGTTTTTGTTCATCCTATACTTTGCTATCGTTTTTAATCCCTCTTTCTTTTTTCACCCTGTAAGTGTTTTTTGTAAGGAGTGGTAGTCAGCACTGTAGGAACATCTCTCCTTCGTTTCTTGGCACATCTTGGCCCTTTAATTTTTGGAATTGGGAGTATTTCAGCTGGTGATATTTTACTGAAGGACATTTTATTAAACGATGATCTACTCGTTCCTGGTTGCGAGATCTCACTTTGGTCATATGGAAATAAGATACTTTTAAACGCTTAAATGCAACATCGGGTCGAACCTACTAAATACATTACTAATTAAGCCGATAGGGATTTCATTATCGATTAGTAAATTAAACAGTCTAAAAATTTCTTTCAAGAAGTTATTGTCATTGTTACAAATCCTATTAATTCGGAAAATTTGTGAAATAAAGATATTTTTTAACACTGTTTTGCTTAAACATGACCCGAAATTGGACAAAAGCACTACCTGGAAATCAAAGTCTTCCCTTTTATCGTAAATGCTACATTGCATTTCGTTTTTGTCCCCTTTGGATATTTTGATGTCCAATAAAAGTAAAGCCCGAATATTTAGTTTCTTTCAGAATAAGGCTTTTCGGGTAAATGCTAGAACTCCGCTCTTTAAAATCTCTGCAATTGAAGACAATGATACCATCTATATATCTCATGGCAGAAATTTTCAGTCCTTCGTTTTTCTTTTCGTAGAAATATAAAAATAGATCGGCCGAAGACATTGCAAAATTGCCACCCATGGGAATATTGTTTCTTTGCCGATAGTATCCAATCCCGTTGGTTAACACGTTTTCAAAAACTCCAAAATCAAAAAGCTTATTCCACCGATCTTCGTTGGTCCCTATAACGTTCTCAAATCTTCGGTATAGATATGTCCTTAGTTACATCATTTCTTTTAAGGGGATATTCGTGAAAATGCTTTCAAAGACATAAGTTTCAATGTTAGTAATTTTGTCGTTTTTATTTATGTAATTCAGAACTTTTGAGTTATTTCTAATGATGAAGCAGTACTTTTCGTTAATTTCAATCTCCAAGAGGATTTTCTTCAATATGTTCTGTAATTCCACAGATGTTTTTCTGTTGTACGCAGTGGTTTCGTATGTTATGAACCGAAATCCAATTAGCTTCTTGTGGAATTGGATGTTTAGAAACAAATAAGGAAATTTAAATGAGTTGATCTTCAAATTTAATCTTTTATAAAATGCGATCACTCTTTTCTTGAAAACGTCAATGTTTTCTTTCATTTTTTCAAAAGTTTTGCAGGTATTGTATTCCGAAAGAATTCTTTTATGGTAAAATTCCCAACAAATGATTCAAAATTTGTTATTTGCTTTATCTATGGTAGTGATAATCAAGTTCATTTTAAGGTACTTGATTTCTTCCCTTGTTTTACATATCAAATCGTTTCTATAAGAATTGCTTTTTTCATTTATTTTTTTTCATTTCCTTTAAATAAAGATTATTTAAAAACTGCGTTTATATTATTTGAATATTGTTTAAAATTTATATAAATCGAACACTACGCAGATTAAATCGAACAACAATATCAATCAACGTTTATTGGCGTAGTGATACCAGCGCCGATGTTATGACGTGATTAGATGGTGAAACGTTCGAAAGAAAATAAATATTTCTGCGTTCGGTGGGACCTGAACCCACGACCTTCCACTTGCCGGGCGGAGGCTCTACCCACTGAGCTACGAACGACAATATATAATCTCTTTACGAACGTATATATATTGTTGCCAGTTATTTCGCAGAATGGTGTAGTACATGGACTACTATTTAAACCAAATTGCAAAGAGACTGGTATTAAATTGATCGAAATGCCCGTTGCAGCATATGTATTTATATAAATCGAACACGACGTATCACTACGCCAATAAACGTTGATTAATACTGTTGTTCGACATAATGAATTGTTAAAATTTTTTAGGTTTCCGTGATATGATTTTGGACTCCGTCACATAGTTTTGGATTTAAAAGGGCTCCGTGGCCAAAAAAGTTTAAGAAACGCTGCACTAGACGATTAAATAACCACTAGACGAATAAATAAACACTAGACGCTAAAATACCAAACTTTCACTAAGGCTCACATTCAGACGTTTGTGGAATGTGACAGGCTGAAGAATTCAAATTATACTCAATCCAAATTCTTTTTGAAATACATTGAAACTTTTTTTCAAGGAAGTTAGTAGAGAGAGAATCTCCACAATGCTAAATTAACGAAGGCACAACGTTTCAGCCAGAACAATGGGGGCTGCAATTTTCCTTCTCTTCTTTCGAAAAACTATTGTATCACCAGAGATACATTCGAAAACAGGAAATAATTACCTATTGCCACGCTACGTCACGAAGCACTGCCTTTATGACTACATTCCACGAAATGACGTGACATCGCTTTGACGGAAAACAAACGCGATTTGTTGAAAAACGATGGAAATGTTGTGAATCACGTTCAATTTCTTGAATTTCATGTCACCAATCCATGGTAATTTAAAACAGAAAGAAATGGCGACAGTAGAATGATGACCATAACGATGGTAGTGACGTAAAAATTAACGACGTCTATTTAGGTAAATATATGAAGACTGGCTTTCACGTTAAACAACATGCCTGTGCTTACAGAAACCGTCTCTAAATTGCATTTAGTGGTAAACCATGGACCAACCATGTCATTCTGATATCGATAAGCTATTAAGTAAATCATGTATTCCGCCTCCCTCTTTCGAATGAAAGGCTGATTCAATTTTTGGCCTGTCTATTGTCCGTTTGCGTATTCTGTACCATCGAATTGTTCATTTACATGGATTATATCATTGGATTGTCCATTTACATGGATTGCATCATTGAATTGTCCATTTACATGGATTGTATCATTGAATTGTCCATTTACGTGGATTGTATCATTGAATTGTCCATTTACATGGATTGTATCATTGAATTGTCCATTTACATGGATTGTATCATTGAATTGTCCATTTACGTGGATTGTGTCAGTGAATTGTCCATCTACGTGGATTGTGTCAGTGAATTGTCCATTTACGTGGATTGTGTCAGTGAATTGTCCATGAGCATGTCCTATGCAATTGAATCGTCCATGTGCATGACCTATGCAATTGAATCGTCCATGTGCATGACCTATGCAATTGAATCGTCCATGTGCATGACCTATGCAATTGAATCGTCCATGTGCATGTCCTATGCAATTGAATCGCCCGTTTACATTCCTCGTGCCATTGAATTGTCTATTTGTATTCGTTCAATACTTATTACACTAAATATGGGCTACAGAAATTATAATTATAACGCTTGCATTAAAAGTATTTACTTATGGAGTTACAAACTTTTCAAGTTCATGCGACTTGATAATTGGAACGCCGGTTGTACCAAACTTTAGCAAATCATCTTAAAGCTTAACCATTGACATTAAAAATGTTTAACCACTATTAGTGTTAACAGATTTTCTCATGCGTTTCAAGTTTCAATCACACTATTATAAAAGGAAATAAAACTAACCCAACTACTTTTTAAAATTCATTATATCAATGACTCTGAACGGAAGAAAACATTGTATATCTCTTATTTCAGGATTTTCGTTCAGTTTTTGATTTCGGCCTGCATTTGGTCTTTGTATATTTTCCCTTTTTTCGACTTGTAAAAAAAAATGGCGTTATTTCGCAAAGTTTTCGAATTTACCTTTATCTTTCTCTTAGCATTTATTTTCCTTTCAATAAATATTTCCCCCCCCACTTTCCGATTGCTTGTCTTCATTCCAAATGTATTCTTTGCATCTCTTGCCATGCTCCATGCCTTTGCTATATTTAGCGCTTTTGTGATAAAGGCTCCTTATTGGGCCTATGGTTAGGATGGGAGCATTTTCGCTAATGGTGGTGGACAGCTTCAGCAATGGGAAGAAGATGAAATATCATTTACTTCGCGTGACGGGGGGTCTTCGTGGTGCGAAAGTGGAGGAATCCGGAATGTCTCCATGGTAACGCTCCCGCGTATGAGGCGCGCAAGGGTCAGTCTGCGCGCGCCCGCGCAATTTTCGATTTTGCTCACCACGCATCTCTTCTAAATCGGGGCGCGAGAGCATTGGGTCCCCTCGCATTTACCGTTTTCCTCGCATCCCGTCCTCGCTGACGGTCTCGCTCGCCCCCCCGGAAAAGGGTTCCTTTGGCGTTCCGGATCTTCTGCTACGAGCCCTATTAGCTGCATCTCGTATATTTCGGACTTGCAGGTCTAGGGATCTTTGTTTGCCTTCTTAGGAAAATTTGCTAGTGTTTTCCCTTTCCAGACATGACGCAGTTTGTGAGCCATATACCCGTCGATGTTGCCGTGACAGCCCGGCCTGTACGCCCTCACCACATTGAAATAAAGGATAAGCATAAGCAGGTACCATGCATTATTTATATTTTTTTATTTTCCCTCTTTCCTCTCATTTTCCCCGTACTTACGCTGTTTTCCCCTCCACAACCCGTCCCACTTTCCCCAGCTCGCTCCTGATAACTGGGATCTGTTCCCATGTCAACGAGCTTGGAGGCAGGGAGAGGGGATAACCACGGGGAAATTCCAACGAGCAAAGAGTCTCCGCCAGAATTTAAAAATTCGCCCTCACCGTGGCACGTTCTCGAGCATTAAAATTTCGTTATGTAAATCGAACGTTACACATTCAATTTAAGTGGACACATTTAAATGTAGTGCATAAAAAATATACATTATATATGTTTTCTTTGAAGTTTTCTAAATTAGTTCACAGCCATTTATTTAAAGTATTCTTCTGTGGGAAATAACTTGTAATTCTAAGTTTTCTAACGTTGTATCATTCGGTGGAAATGTACCTTTTCTTACGTTTTCTTTCCAGAGGCATGAGCACTTATTTACCAAGCATGGCGTTTTAACCTTCGCCCTGACGACTTTCTACGTTTTCGATTTAAACCTGAACTTATCTTTACTTCTGAAAGTCTAAAACGAGAAAAAAATTACTATGGGTGTATGTATGCGCATGTGGCAACTAATTTTATAAACTTAAAGTGTGAAACGTGTGCACGCTTAAAATACTTCTCTTCGGAAAAAAACGACAAAACCCATTACGAATATTCGGTTGGCGCAGTATAGCCCAGATGCTCTTGCGCCATAAAAAAGCCAAACAAACAATCAATCAATCAAACGAATATTCGGCGAACAATTTTGTCCATATTCGATTAAGTCTATTATGGCAACCTCACCTTGTTTGGCTTAGATAACCCTTGTTGTCCTTGCGCGATAAAAATCAAATAAATTTTTTTTTCTAAAGCAGTTGCGGATAGGTGCTGTTGTGAGGTAAAAGTACCATTTATTTCCTGTTTGTCACCGAAAATTCATTGCATAATTTACATTGAGATC